>CAWWDY010000780.1:0-130189 GCA_963942605.1 Poecilus cupreus | reverse complement strand
GTTTTTGCAAGTTTAAAACAGCAATTTTATTTTCATTTCTCATAAATCGCCGTTTCGCACGAAAGAAACCTGAATTTATCCGTTTGAATAGTTGAAAACAGCGTTTTTCTATGTTTTTGCAAGTTTAAAACAGGAATTTTATCGTCATTTCTCATAAATCGCCGTTTCGCACGAAAGAAACATGAATTTATCAGTTTGAATATTTCAAAACAGCGTTTTTCTATGTTTTTGCAAGTTTAAAACAGCAGTTTTATCGTGATTTCACAAAAATACACCGTTTCGCACGAAAGAAACATGAATTTGTCAGTTTGAATAATTTAAAACAGCGTTTTTCTATGTTTTTGCAAGTTTAAAACAGCAATTGTATCGTCATTTCTCATAAATCGCCGTTTCGCACGAAAGAAACATGAATTTATCAGTTTGAATAATTGAAAACAGCGTTTTTCTATGTTTTTGCAAGTTTAAAACAGCAATTTTATCGTCATTTCTCAGAAATCGCCGTTTCGCACGAAAGAAACATGAATTTATCAGTTTGACTAGTTCAAAACAGCGTTTTCTATGTTTTTGCAAGTTTAAAACAGCAATTTTATCGTAATTTCTCATAAATCGCCGTTTCGCACGGAAGAAACATGAATTTGTCAGTTTGAATAATTGAAAACAGCGTTTTTCAATGTTTTTGCAAGTTTAAAACAGCAATTTAATCGTGATTTCACAAAAATCCACCGTTTCGAACTTAAGAAACATGAATTTGTCAATTTGAATAGTTGAAAACAGCGTTTTTCTATGTTTTTGCAAGTTTAAAACAGCAATTTTATCGTCATTTCTCATAAATCGCCGTTTCGCATGAAAGAAACATGAATTTGTCAGTTTGAATAGTTCAAAACATCGTTTTTCTATGTTTTTGCAAGTTTAAAACAGCAATTGTATCGTCATTTCTCATAAATCGCCGTTTCGCACGAAAGAAACATGAATTTGTCAGTTTGAATAGTTCAAAACAGCGTTTTTCTATGTTTTTGCAAGTTTAAAACAGCAATTGTATCGTCATTTCTCATAAATCGCCGTTTCGCACGAAAGAAACATGAATTTATCAGTTTGAATGGTTCAAAACAGCGTTTTTCTATGTTTTTGCAAGTTTAAAACAGCAATTTTATCGTCATTTCTCATAAATCGCCGTTTCGCACGAAAGAAACCTGAATTTATCAGTTTGAATAGTTAAAAACAGCGTTTTTCTATGTTTTTGCAAGTTTGAAACAGCGATTTTATCGTCATTTCTCATAAATCGCCGTTTCGCACGAAAGAAACATGAATTTGTCAGTTTAAATAGTTCAAAACATCGTTTTTCTATGTTTTTGCAAGTTTAAAACAGCAATTGTATCGTCATTTCTCATAAATCGCCGTTTCGCACGAAAGAAACATGAATTTATCAGTTTGAATAATTGAAAACAGCGTTTTTCTATGTTTTTGCAAGTTTAAAACAGCAGTTTTATCGTGATTTCACAAAAATCCACCGTTTCGAACGAAGAAATCTGAATTTATCAGTTTGAATAGTTAAAAACAGCGTTTTCTATGTTTTTGCAAGTTTAAAACAGCAATTTTATCGTCATTTCTCATAAATCGCCGTTTCGCACGAAAGAAACATGAATTTATCAGTTTGAATAGTTGAAAACAGCGTTTTTCTAAGTTTTTGCAAGTTTAAAACAGCAATTTTATTGTCATTTTTCATAAATCGCCGTTTCGCACGAAAGAAACATGAATTTGTCAATTTGACTAGTTCAAAACAGCGTTTTTCTATGTTTTTGCAAGTTTAAAACAGCAATTTTATCGTAATTTCTCATAAATCGCCGTTTCGCACGGAAGAAACATGAATTTGTCAGTTTGAATAGTTGAAAACAGCGTTTTTCTATGTTCTTGCAAGTTTAAAACAGCAATTTTATCGTCATTTCTCATAAATCGCCGTTTCGCACGAAAGAAACCTGAATTTATCAGTTTGAATAGTTAAAAACAGCGTTTTTCTATGTTTTTGCAAGTTTGAAACAGCAATTTCATCGTCATTTCTCATAATCGCCGTTTCACACGAAAGAAACATGAATTTGTCAGTTTGAATAGTTCAAAACATCGTTTTTCTATGTTTTTGCAAGTTTAAAACAACAATTGTATCGTCATTTCTCATAAATCGCCGTTTCGCACGAAAGAAACATGAATTTGTCAGTTTGAATAGTTCAAAACAGCGTTTTTCTATGTTTTCGCTAGTTTAAAACAGCAATTGTATCGTCATTTCTCATAAATCGCCGTTTCGCACGAAAGAAACATGAATTTATCAGTTTGAATGGTTGAAAACAGCGTTTTTCTATGTTTTTGCAAGTTTAAAATAGCAATTTTATCGTCATTTCTCATAAATCGCCGTTTCGCACGAAAGAAACATGAATTTATCAGTTTGAATAGTTGAAAACAGCGTTTTTCTATGTTTTTGCAAGTTTAAAACAGCAGTTTTATCGTGATTTCACAAAAATCCACCGTTTCGAACGCAAGAAATCTGAATTTATCAGTTTGAATAGTTAAAAACAGCGTTTTTCTATGTTTTTGCAAGTTTAAAACAGCAATTTTATCGTCATTTCTCATAAATCGCCGTTTCGCACGAAAGAAACATGAATTTATCAGTTAAAATAGTTGAAAACAGCGTTTTTTCTATGTTTTTGCAAGTTTAAAACAGCAATTTTATCGTCATTTCTCATAAATCGCCGTTTCGCACGAAAGAAACATGAATTTGTCAGTTTGACTAGTTCAAAACAGCGTTTTTCTATGTTTTTGCAAGTTTAAAACAGCAATTTTATCGTAATTTCTCATAAATCGCCGTTTCGCACGGAAGCAACATGAATTTGTCAGTTTGAATAGTTGAAAACAGCGTTTTTCAATGTTTTTGCAAGTTTAAAACAGCAATTTAATCGTGATTTCACAAAAATCCACCGTTTCGAACGTAAGAAACATGAATTTATCAGTTTGAATAGTTGAAAACAGCGTTTTTCTAAGTTTTTGCAAGTTTAAAACAGCAATTTTATCGTCATTTCTCATAAATCGCCGTTTCGCACGAAAGAAACATGAATTTGTCAGTTTGAATAGTTGAAAACATCGTTTTTCAATGTTTTTGCAAGTTTAAATCAGCCATTTTATCGTGATTTCACAAAAATCCACCGTTTCGAACGTAAGAAACATGAATTTATCAGTTTGAATAGTTCAAAACAGCGTTTTTCTATGTTTTTGCAAGTTTAAAACAGCAATTTTATCGTCATTTCTCATAAATCGCCGTTTCGCACGAAAGAAACATGAATTTGTCAGTTTGAATAGTTCAAAACAGCGTTTTTCTATGTTTTTGCAAGTTTAAAACAGCAATTTTATCGTCATTTCTCATTAATCGCCGTTTCGCACGAAAGAAACATGAATTTGTCAGTTTGAATAGTTCAAAACAGCGTTTTTCTATGTTTTTGCAAGTTTAAAACAGCAATTTTATCGTCATTTCTCAAAAATCGCCGTTTCGCATGAAAGAAACATGAATTTGTCAGTTTGAATAGTTCAAAACAGCGTTTTTCTATGTTTTTGCAAGTGTAAAACAGCAATTTTATCGTCATTTCTCATAAATCGCCGTTTCGCACGGAAGAAACATGAATTTGTCAGTTTGAATAGTTGAAAACAGCGTTTTTCAATGTTTTTGCAAGTTTAAAACAGCAATTTTATTGTGATTTCACAAAAATACACCGTTTCGAACGAAAGAAACATGAATTTGTCAGTTTGAATAGTTCAAAACAGCGTTTTTCTATGTTTTTGCAAGTTTAAAACAACAATTGTATCGTCATTTCTCATAAATCGCCGTTTCGAACGAAAGAAACATGAATTTGTCAGTTTGAATAGTTCAAAACAGCGTTTTTCTATGTTTTTGCAAGTTTAAAACAGCAATTGTATCGTCATTTCTCATAAATCGCCGTTTCGCACGAAAGAAACCTGAATTTATCAGTTTGAATAGTTAAAAACAGCGTTTTCTATGTTTTTGCAAGTTTGAAACAGCAATTTTATCGTCATTTCTCATAAATCGCCGTTTCGCACGAAAGAAACATTAATTTGTCAGTTTGAATAGTTCAAAACAGCGTTTTTCTATGTTTTTGCAAGTTTAAAACAGCAATTTTATCGTCATTTCTCATTAATCGCCGTTTCGCACGAAAGAAACATGAATTTGTCAGTTTGAATAGTTCAAAACAGCGTTTTTCTATGTTTTTGCAAGTTTAAAACAGCAATTTCATCGTCATTTCTCATAAATCGCCGTTTCACACGAAAGAAACATGAATTTGTCAGTTTGAATAGTTCAAAACATCGTTTTTCTATGTTTTTGCAAGTTTAAAACAACAATTGTATCGTCATTTCTCATAAATCGCCGTTTCGCACGAAAGAAACATGAATTTGTCAGTTTGAATAGTTCAAAACAGCGTTTTTCTATGTTTTTGCAAGTTTAAAACAGCAATTGTATCGTCATTTCTCATAAATCGCCGTTTCGCACGAAAGAAACCTGAATTTATCAGTTTGAATAGTTAAAAACAGCGTTTTTCTATGTTTTTGCAAGTTTGAAACAGCAATTTTATCGTCATTTCTCATAAAACGCCGTTTCGCACGAAAGAAACATGAATTTGTCAGTTTGAATAGTTCAAAACATCGTTTTTCTATGTTTTTGCAAGTTTAAAACAGCAATTGTATCGTCATTTCTCATAAATCGCCGTTTCGCACGAAAGAAACATGAATTTGTCAGTTTAAATAGTTCAAAACAGCGTTTTTCTATGTTTTTGCAACTTTAAAAAAGCAATTGTATCGTCATTTCTCATAAATCGCCGTTTCGCACGAAAGAAACATGAATTTATCAGTTTGAATGGTTGAAAACAGCGTTTTTCTATGTTTTTGCAAGTTTAAAACAGCAATTTTATCGTCATTTCTCATAAATCGCCGTTTCGCACGAAAGAAACATGAATTTATCAGTTTGAATAGTTCAAAACAGCGTTTTTCTATGTTTTTGCAAGTTTAAAACAGCAGTTTTATCGTGATTTCACAAAAATACACCGTTTCGAACGAAAGAAACATGAATTTGTCAGTTTAAATAGTTCAAAACAGCGTTTTTCTATGTTTTTGCAAGTTTGAAACAGCGATTTTATCGTCATTTCTCATAAATCGCCGTTTCGCACGAAAGAAACATGAATTTGTCAGTTTGAATAGTTCAAAACATCGTTTTTCTATGTTTTTGCAAGTTTAAAACAGCAATTTAATCGTGATTTCACAAAAATCCACCGTTTCGAACTTAAGAAACATGAATTTATCAGTTTGAATAGTTGAAAACAGCGTTTTTCTATGTTTTTGCAAGTTTAAAACAGCAATTTTATCGTCATTTCTCATAAATCGCCGTTTCGCACGAAAGAAACATGAATTTGTCTGTTTGAATAGTTCAAAACATCGTTTTTCTATGTTTTTGCAAGTTTAAAACAGCAATTGTATCGTCATTTCTCATAAATCGCCGTTTCGCACGAAAGAAACATGAATTTGTCAGTTTGAATAGTTCAAAACAGCGTTTTTCTATGTTTTTGCAAGTTTAAAACAGCAATTGTATCGTCATTTCTCATAAATCGCCGTTTCGCACGAAAGAAACATGAATTTATCAGTTTGAATGGTTCAAAACAGCGTTTTTCTATGTTTTTGCAAGTTTAAAACAGCAATTTTATCGTCATTTCTCATAAATCGCCGTTTCGCACGAAAGAAACCTGAATTTATCAGTTTGAATAGTTAAAAACAGCGTTTTTCTATGTTTTTGCAAGTTTGAAACAGCGATTTTATCGTCATTTCTCATAAATCGCCGTTTCGCACGAAAGAAACATGAATTTGTCAGTTTGAATAGTTCAAAACATCGTTTTTCTATGTTTTTGCAAGTTTAAAACAGCAATTGTATCGTCATTTCTCATAAATCGCCGTTTCGCACGAAAGAAACATGAATTTATCAGTTTGAATAATTGAAAACAGCGTTTTTCTATGTTTTTGCAAGTTTAAAACAGCAGTTTTATCGTGATTTCACAAAAATCCACCATTTCGAACGAAAGAAATCTGAATTTATCAGTTTGAATAGTTAAAAACAGCGTTTTTCTATGTTTTTGCAAGTTTAAAACAGCAATTTTATCGTCATTTCTCATAAATCGCCGTTTCGCACGAAAGAAACATGAATTTATCAGTTTGAATAGTTGAAAACAGCGTTTTTCTAAGTTTTTGCAAGTTTAAAACAGCAATTTTATTGTCATTTTTCATAAATCGCCGTTTCGCACGAAAGAAACATGAATTTGTCAATTTGACTAGTTCAAAACAGCGTTTTTCTATGTTTTTGCAAGTTTAAAACAGCAATTTTATCGTAATTTCTCATAAATCGCCGTTTCGCACGGAAGAAACATGAATTTGTCAGTTTGAATAGTTGAAAACAGCGTTTTTCTATGTTTTTGCAAGTTTAAAACAGCAATTTTATCGTCATTTCTCATAAATCGCCGTTTCGCACGAAAGAAACCTGAATTTATCAGTTTGAATAGTTAAAAACAGCGTTTTTCTATGTTTTTGCAAGTTTGAAACAGCAATTTCATCGTCATTTCTCATAAATCGCCGTTTCACACGAAAGAAACATGAATTTGTCAGTTTGAATAGTTCAAAACATCGTTTTTCTATGTTTTTGCAAGTTTAAAACAACAATTGTATCGTCATTTCTCATAAATCGCCGTTTCGCACGAAAGAAACATGAATTTGTCAGTTTGTATAGTTCAAAACAGCGTTTTTCTATGTTTTCGCTAGTTTAAAACAGCAATTGTATCGTCATTTCTCATAAATCGCCGTTTCGCACGAAAGAAACATGAATTTATCAGTTTGAATGGTTGAAAACAGCGTTTTTCTATGTTTTTGCAAGTTTAAAATAGCAATTTTATCGTCATTTCTCATAAATCGCCGTTTCGCACGAAAGAAACATGAATTTATCAGTTTGAATAGTTGAAAACAGCGTTTTTCTATGTTTTTGCAAGTTTAAAACAGCAGTTTTATCGTGATTTCACAAAAATCCACCGTTTCGAACGAAAGAAATCTGAATTTATCAGTTTGAATAGTTAAAAACAGCGTTTTTCTATGTTTTTGCAAGTTTAAAACAGCAATTTTATCGTCATTTCTCATAAATCGCCGTTTCGCACGAAAGAAACATGAATTTATCAGTTAAAATAGTTGAAAACAGCGTTTTTCTATGTTTTTGCAAGTTTAAAACAGCAATTTTATCGTCATTTCTCATAAATCGCCGTTTCGCACGGAAGAAACATGAATTTGTCAGTTTGACTAGTTCAAAACAGCGTTTTTCTATGTTTTTGCAAGTTTAAAACAGCAATTTTATCGTAATTTCTCATAAATCGCCGTTTCGCACGGAAGCAACATGAATTTGTCAGTTTGAATAGTTGAAAACAGCGTTTTTCAATGTTTTTGCAAGTTTAAAACAGCAATTTAATCGTGATTTCACAAAAATCCACCGTTTCGAACGTAAGAAACATGAATTTATCAGTTTGAATAGTTGAAAACAGCGTTTTTCTAAGTTTTTGCAAGTTTAAAACAGCAATTTTATCGTCATTTCTCATAAATCGCCGTTTCGCACGAAAGAAACATGAATTTGTCAGTTTGAATAGTTGAAAACATCGTTTTTCAATGTTTTTGCAAGTTTAAATCAGCCATTTTATCGTGATTTCACAAAAATCCACCGTTTCGAACGTAAGAAACATGAATTTATCAGTTTGAATAGTTCAAAACAGCGTTTTTCTATGTTTTTGCAAGTTTAAAACAGCAATTTTATCGTCATTTCTCATAAATCGCCGTTTCGCACGAAAGAAACATGAATTTGTCAGTTTGAATAGTTCAAAACAGCGTTTTTCTATGTTTTTGCAAGTTTAAAACAGCAATTTTATCGTCATTTCTCATTAATCGCCGTTTCGCACGAAAGAAACATGAATTTGTCAGTTTGAATAGTTCAAAACAGCGTTTTTCTATGTTTTTGCAAGTTTAAAACAGCAATTTTATCGTCATTTCTCAAAAATCGCCGTTTCGCATGAAAGAAACATGAATTTGTCAGTTTGAATAGTTCAAAACAGCGTTTTTCTATGTTTTTGCAAGTGTAAAACAGTAATTTTATCGTCATTTCTCATAAATCGCCGTTTCGCACGGAAAAAACATGAATTTGTCAGTTTGAATAGTTGAAAACAGCGTTTTTCAATGTTTTTGCAAGTTTAAAACAGCAATTTTATTGTGATTTCACAAAAATACACCGTTTCGAACGAAAGAAACATGAATTTGTCAGTTTGAATAGTTCAAAACAGCGTTTTTCTATGTTTTTGCAAGTTTAAAACAACAATTGTATCGCATTTCTCATACATCGCCGTTTCGCGCGAAAGAAACATGAATTTGTCAGTTTGAATAGTTCAAAACAGCGTTTTTCTATGTTTTTGCAAGTTTAAAACAGCAATTGTATCGTCATTTCTCATAAATCGCCGTTTCGCACGAAAGAAACCTGAATTTATCAGTTTGAATAGTTAAAAACAGCGTTTTTCTATGTTTTTGCAAGTTTGAAACAGCAATTTTATCGTCATTTCTCATAAATCGCCGTTTCGCACGAAAGAAACATGAATTTGTCAGTTTGAATAGTTCAAAGCAGCGTTTTTCTATGTTTTTGCAAGTTTGAAACAGCAATTTTATCGTCATTTCTCATTAATCGCCGTTTCGCACGAAAGAAACATGAATTTGTCAGTTTGAATAGTTCAAAACAGCGTTTTTCTATGTTTTTGCAAGTTTAAAACAGCAATTTCATCGTCATTTCTCATAAATCGCCGTTTCACACGAAAGAAACATGAATTTGTCAGTTTGAATAGTTCAAAACATCGTTTTTCTATGTTTTTGCAAGTTTAAAACAACAATTGTATCGTCATTTCTCATAAATCGCCGTTTCGCACGAAAGAAACATGAATTTGTCAGTTTGAATAGTTCAAAACAGCGTTTTTCTATGTTTTTGCAAGTTTAAAACAGCAATTGTATCGTCATTTCTCATAAATCGCCGTTTCGCACGAAAGAAACCTGAATTTATCAGTTTGAATAGTTAAAAACAGCGTTTTTCTATGTTTATGCAAGTTTGAAACAGCAATTTTATCGTCATTTCTCATAAAACGCCGTTTCGCACGAAAGAAACATGAATTTGTCAGTTTGAATAGTTCAAAACATCGTTTTTCTATGTTTTTGCAAGTTTAAAACAGCAATTGTATCGTCATTTCTCATAAATCGCCGTTTCGCACGAAAGAAACATGAATTTGTCAGTTTAAATAGTTCAAAACAGCGTTTTTCTATGTTTTTGCAACTTTAAAAAAGCAATTGTATCGTCATTTCTCATAAATCGCCGTTTCGCACGAAAGAAACATGAATTTATCAGTTTGAATGGTTGAAAACAGCGTTTTTCTATGTTTTTGCAAGTTTAAAATAGCAATTTTATCGTCATTTCTCATAAATCGCCGTTTCGCACGAAAGAAACATGAATTTATCAGTTTGAATAGTTGAAAACAGCGTTTTTCTATGTTTTTGCAAGTTTAAAACAGCAGTTTTATCGTGATTTCACAAAAATCCACCGTTTCGAACGAAAGAAATCTGAATTTATCAGTTTGAATAGTTAAAAACAGCGTTTTTCTATGTTTTTGCAAGTTTAAAACAGCAATTTTATCGTCATTTCTCATAAATCGCCGTTTCGCACGAAAGAAACATGAATTTATCAGTTAAAATAGTTGAAAACAGCGTTTTTCTATGTTTTTGCAAGTTTAAAACAGCAATTTTATCGTCATTTCTCATAAATCGCCGTTTCGCACGAAAGAAACATGAATTTGTCAGTTTGACTAGTTCAAAACAGCGTTTTTCTATGTTTTTGCATGTTTAAAACAGCAATTTTATCGTAATTTCTCATAAATCGCCGTTTCGCACGGAAGCAACATGAATTTGTCAGTTTGAATAGTTGAAAACAGCGTTTTTCAATGTTTTTGCAAGTTTAAAACAGCAATTTAATCGTGATTTCACAAAAATCCACCGTTTCGAACGTAAGAAACATGAATTTATCAGTTTGAATAGTTGAAAACAGCGTTTTTCTAAGTTTTTGCAAGTTTAAAACAGCAATTTTATCGTCATTTCTCATAAATCGCCGTTTCGCACGAAAGAAACATGAATTTGTCAGTTTGAATAGTTGAAAACATCGTTTTTCAATGTTTTTGCAAGTTTAAATCAGCCATTTTATCGTGATTTCACAAAAATCCACCGTTTCGAACGTAAGAAACATGAATTTATCAGTTTGAATAGTTCAAAACAGCGTTTTTCTATGTTTTTGCAAGTTTAAAACAGCAATTTTATCGTCATTTCTCATTAATCGCCGTTTCGCACGAAAGAAACATGAATTTGTCAGTTTGAATAGTTCAAAACAGCGTTTTTCTATGTTTTTGCAAGTTTAAAACAGCAATTTTATCGTCATTTCTCAAAAATCGCCGTTTCGCATGAAAGAAACATGAATTTGTCAGTTTGAATAGTTCAAAACAGCGTTTTTCTATGTTTTTGCAAGTGTAAAACAGTAATTTTATCGTCATTTCTCATAAATCGCCGTTTCGCACGGAAGAAACATGAATTTGTCAGTTTGAATAGTTGAAAACAGCGTTTTTCAATGTTTTTGCAAGTTTAAAACAGCAATTTTATTGTGATTTCACAAAAATACACCGTTTCGAACGAAAGAAACATGAATTTGTCAGTTTGAATAGTTCAAAACAGCGTTTTTCTATGTTTTTGCAAGTTTAAAACAACAATTGTATCGCATTTCTCATACATCGCCGTTTCGCGCGAAAGAAACATGAATTTGTCAGTTTGAATAGTTCAAAACAGCGTTTTTCTATGTTTTTGCAAGTTTAAAACAGCAATTGTATCGTCATTTCTCATAAATCGCCGTTTCGCACGAAAGAAACCTGAATTTATCAGTTTGAATAGTTAAAAACAGCGTTTTTCTATGTTTTTGCAAGTTTGAAACAGCAATTTTATCGTCATTTCTCATAAATCGCCGTTTCGCACGAAAGAAACATGAATTTGTCAGTTTGAATAGTTCAAAACAGCGTTTTTCTATGTTTTTGCAAGTTTGAAACAGCAATTTTATCGTCATTTCTCATTAATCGCCGTTTCGCACGAAAGAAACATGAATTTGTCAGTTTGAATAGTTCAAAACAGCGTTTTTCTATGTTTTTGCAAGTTTAAAACAGCAATTTCATCGTCATTTCTCATAAATCGCCGTTTCACACGAAAGAAACATGAATTTGTCAGTTTGAATAGTTCAAAACATCGTTTTTCTATGTTTTTGCAAGTTTAAAACAACAATTGTATCGTCATTTCTCATAAATCGCCGTTTCGCACGAAAGAAACATGAATTTGTCAGTTTGAATAGTTCAAAACAGCGTTTTTCTATGTTTTTGCAAGTTTAAAACAGCAATTGTATCGTCATTTCTCATAAATCGCCGTTTCGCACGAAAGAAACCTGAATTTATCAGTTTGAATAGTTAAAAACAGCGTTTTTCTATGTTTTTGCAAGTTTGAAACAGCAATTTTATCGTCATTTCTCATAAAACGCCGTTTCGCACGAAAGAAACATGAATTTGTCAGTTTGAATAGTTCAAAACATCGTTTTTCTATGTTTTTGCAAGTTTAAAACAGCAATTGTATCGTCATTTCTCATAAATCGCCGTTTCGCACGAAAGAAACATGAATTTGTCAGTTTAAATAGTTCAAAACAGCGTTTTTCTATGTTTTTGCAAGTTTGAAACAGCAATTTTATCGTCATTTCTCATAAAACGCCGTTTCGCACGAAAGAAACATGAATTTGTCAGTTTGAATAGTTCAAAACATCGTTTTTCTATGTTTTTGCAAGTTTAAAACAGCAATTGTATCGTCATTTCTCATAAATCGCCGTTTCGCACGAAAGAAACATGAATTTGTCAGTTTAAATAGTTCAAAACAGCGTTTTTCTATGTTTTTGCAACTTTAAAAAAGCAATTGTATCGTCATTTCTCATAAATCGCCGTTTCGCACGAAAGAAACATGAATTTATCAGTTTGAATGGTTGAAAACAGCGTTTTTCTATGTTTTTGCAAGTTTAAAATAGCAATTTTATCGTCATTTCTCATAAATCGCCGTTTCGCACGAAAGAAACATGAATTTATCAGTTTGAATAGTTGAAAACAGCGTTTTTCTATGTTTTTGCAAGTTTAAAACAGCAGTTTTATCGTGATTTCACAAAAATCCACCGTTTCGAACGAAAGAAATCTGAATTTATCAGTTTGAATAGTTAAAAACAGCGTTTTTCTATGTTTTTGCAAGTTTAAAACAGCAATTTTATCGTCATTTCTCATAAATCGCCGTTTCGCACGAAAGAAACATGAATTTATCAGTTAAAATAGTTGAAAACAGCGTTTTTTTTATGTTTTTGCAAGTTTAAAACAGCAATTTTATCGTCATTTCTCATAAATCGCCGTTTCGCACGAAAGAAACATGAATTTGTCAGTTTGACTAGTTCAAAACAGCGTTTTTCTATGTTTTTGCAAGTTTAAAACAGCAATTTTATCGTAATTTCTCATAAATCGCCGTTTCGCACGGAAGCAACATGAATTTGTCAGTTTGAATAGTTGAAAACAGCGTTTTTCAATGTTTTTGCAAGTTTAAAACAGCAATTTAATCGTGATTTCACAAAAATCCACCGTTTCGAACGTAAGAAACATGAATTTATCAGTTTGAATAGTTGAAAACAGCGTTTTTCTAAGTTTTTGCAAGTTTAAAACAGCAATTTTATCGTCATTTCTCATAAATCGCCGTTTCGCACGAAAGAAACATGAATTTGTCAGTTTGAATAGTTGAAAACATCGTTTTTCAATGTTTTTGCAAGTTTAAATCAGCCATTTTATCGTGATTTCACAAAAATCCACCGTTTCGAACGTAAGAAACATGAATTTATCAGTTTGAATAGTTCAAAACAGCGTTTTTCTATGTTTTTGCAAGTTTAAAACAGCAATTTTATCGTCATTTCTCATAAATCGCCGTTTCGCACGAAAGAAACATGAATTTGTCAGTTTGAATAGTTGAAAACAGCGTTTTTCTATGTTTTTGCAAGTTTAAAACAGCAATTTTATCGTCATTTCTCATTAATCGCCGTTTCGCACGAAAGAAACATGAATTTGTCAGTTTGAATAGTTCAAAACAGCGTTTTTCTATGTTTTTGCAAGTTTAAAACAGCAATTTTATCGTCATTTCTCAAAAATCGCCGTTTCGCATGAAAGAAACATGAATTTGTCAGTTTGAATAGTTCAAAACAGCGTTTTTCTATGTTTTTGCAAGTGTAAAACAGTAATTTTATCGTCATTTCTCATAAATCGCCGTTTCGCACGGAAGAAACATGAATTTGTCAGTTTGAATAGTTGAAAACAGCGTTTTTCAATGTTTTTGCAAGTTTAAAACAGCAATTTTATTGTGATTTCACAAAAATACACCGTTTCGAACAAAAGAAACATGAATTTGTCAGTTTGAATAGTTCAAAACAGCGTTTTTCTATGTTTTTGCAAGTTTAAAACAACAATTGTATCGCATTTCTCATACATCGCCGTTTCGCGCGAAAGAAACATGAATTTGTCAGTTTGAATAGTTCAAAACAGCGTTTTTCTATGTTTTTGCAAGTTTAAAACAGCAATTGTATCGTCATTTCTCATAAATCGCCGTTTCGCACGAAAGAAACCTGAATTTATCAGTTTGAATAGTTAAAAACAGCGTTTTTCTATGTTTTTGCAAGTTTGAAACAGCAATTTTATCGTCATTTCTCATAAATCGCCGTTTCGCACGAAAGAAACATGAATTTGTCAGTTTGAATAGTTCAAAACAGCGTTTTTCTATGTTTTTGCAAGTTTGAATCAGCAATTTTATCGTCATTTCTCATTAATCGCCGTTTCGCACGAAAGAAACATGAATTTGTCAGTTTGAATAGTTCAAAACAGCGTTTTTCTATGTTTTTGCAAGTTTAAAACAGCAATTTCATCGTCATTTCTCATAAATCGCCGTTTCACACGAAAGAAACATGAATTTGTCAGTTTGAATAGTTCAAAACATCGTTTTTCTATGTTTTTGCAAGTTTAAAACAACAATTGTATCGTCATTTCTCATAAATCGCCGTTTCGCACGAAAGAAACATGAATTTGTCAGTTTGAATAGTTCAAAACAGCGTTTTTCTATGTTTTTGCAAGTTTAAAACAGCAATTGTATCGTCATTTCTCATAAATCGCCGTTTCGCACGAAAGAAACCTGAATTTATCAGTTTGAATAGTTAAAAACAGCGTTTTTCTATGTTTTTGCAAGTTTGAAACAGCAATTTTATCGTCATTTCTCATAAAACGCCGTTTCGCACGAAAGAAACATGAATTTGTCAGTTTGAATAGTTCAAAACATCGTTTTTCTATGTTTTTGCAAGTTTAAAACAGCAATTGTATCGTCATTTCTCATAAATCGCCGTTTCGCACGAAAGAAACATGAATTTGTCAGTTTAAATAGTTCAAAACAGCGTTTTTCTATGTTTTTGCAACTTTAAAAAAGCAATTGTATCGTCATTTCTCATAAATCGCCGTTTCGCACGAAAGAAACATGAATTTATCAGTTTGAATGGTTGAAAACAGCGTTTTTCTATGTTTTTGCAAGTTTAAAACAGCAATTTTATCGTCATTTCTCATAAATCGCCGTTT
This sequence comes from Poecilus cupreus, assembly GCA_963942605.1. Taxonomy (NCBI): domain Eukaryota; kingdom Metazoa; phylum Arthropoda; class Insecta; order Coleoptera; family Carabidae; genus Poecilus; species Poecilus cupreus. Next base: position 115,334 of record CAWWDY010000780.1, on the reverse strand, counting down.
CTCACGAAAGAAACATGAATTTATCAGTTTGAATAGTTCAAAACAGCGTTTTTCTATGTTTTTGCAAGTTTAAAACAGCAGTTTTATCGTGATTTCACAAAAATACACCGTTTCGAACGAAAGAAACATGAATTTGTCAGTTTAAATAGTTCAAAACAGCGTTTTTCTATGTTTTTGCAAGTTTAAAACAGCAATTTTATCGTTATTTCTCATAAATCGCCGTTTCGCACGAAAGAAACCTGAATTTATCAGTTTGAATAGTTAAAAACAGCGTTTTTCTATGTTTTTGCAAGTTTGAAACAGCGATTTTATCGTCATTTCTCATAAATCGCCGTTTCGCACGAAAGAAACATGAATTTGTCAGTTTGAATAGTTCAAAACATCGTTTTTCTATGTTTTTGCAAGTTTAAAACAGCAATTGTATCGTCATTTCTCATAAATCGCCGTTTCGCACGAAAGAAACATGAATTTATCAGTTTGAATAGTTAAAAACAGCGTTTTTCTATGTTTTTGCAAGTTTGAAACAGCGATTTTATCGTCATTTCTCATAAATCGCCGTTTCGCACGAAAGAAACATGAATTTGTCAGTTTGAATAGTTCAAAACAGCGTTTTTCTATGTTTTTGCAAGTTTAAAACAGCAATTGTATCGTCATTTCTCATAAATCGCCGTTTCGCACGAAAGAAACCTGAATTTATCAGTTTGAATAGTTAAAAACAGCGTTTTTCTATGTTTTTGCAAGTTTGAAACAGCAATTTTATCGTCATTTCTCATAAAACGCCGTTTCGCACGAAAGAAACATGAATTTGTCAGTTTGAATAGTTCAAAACATCGTTTTTCTATGTTTTTGCAAGTTTAAAACAGCAATTGTATCGTCATTTCTCATAAATCGCCGTTTCGCACGAAAGAAACATGAATTTGTCAGTTTAAATAGTTCAAAACAGCGTTTTTCTATGTTTTTGCAACTTTAAAAAAGCAATTGTATCGTCATTTCTCATAAATCGCCGTTTCGCACGAAAGAAACATGAATTTATCAGTTTGAATGGTTGAAAACAGCGTTTTTCTATGTTTTTGCAAGTTTAAAACAGCAATTTTATCGTCATTTCTCATAAATCGCCGTTTCTCACGAAAGAAACATGAATTTATCAGTTTGAATAGTTCAAAACAGCGTTTTTCTATGTTTTTGCAAGTTTAAAACAGCAGTTTTATCGTGATTTCACAAAAATACACCGTTTCGAACGAAAGAAACATGAATTTGTCAGTTTAAATAGTTCAAAACAGCGTTTTTCTATGTTTTTGCAAGTTTAAAACAGCAATTTTATCGTTATTTCTCATAAATCGCCGTTTCGCACGAAAGAAACCTGAATTTATCAGTTTGAATAGTTAAAAACAGCGTTTTTCTATGTTTTTGCAAGTTTGAAACAGCGATTTTATCGTCATTTCTCATAAATCGCCGTTTCGCACGAAAGAAACATGAATTTGTCAGTTTGAATAGTTCAAAACATCGTTTTTCTATGTTTTTGCAAGTTTAAAACAGCAATTGTATCGTCATTTCTCATAAATCGCCGTTTCGCACGAAAGAAACATGAATTTATCAGTTTGAATAGTTAAAAACAGCGTTTTTCTATGTTTTTGCAAGTTTGAAACAGCGATTTTATCGTCATTTCTCATAAATCGCCGTTTCGCACGAAAGAAACATGAATTTGTCAGTTTGAATAGTTCAAAACAGCGTTTTTCTATGTTTTTGCAAGTTTAAAACAGCAATTGTATCGTCATTTCTCATAAATCGCCGTTTCGCACGAAAGAAACCTGAATTTATCAGTTTGAATAGTTAAAAACAGCGTTTTTCTATGTTTTTGCAAGTTTGAAACAGCAATTTTATCGTCATTTCTCATAAATCGCCGTTTCGCACGAAAGAAACATGAATTTGTCAGTTTGAATAGTTCAAAACAGCGTTTTTCTATGTTTTTGCAAGTTTAAAACAGCAATTTTATCGTCATTTCTCATTAATCGCCGTTTCGCACGAAAGAAACATGAATTTGTCAGTTTGAATAGTTCAAAACAGCGTTTTTCTATGTTTTTGCAAGTTTAAAACAGCAATTTCATCGTCATTTCTCATAAATCGCCGTTTCACACGAAAGAAACATGAATTTGTCAGTTTGAATAGTTCAAAACATCGTTTTTCTATGTTTTTGCAAGTTTAAAACAACAATTGTATCGTCATTTCTCATAAATCGCCGTTTCGCACGAAAGAAACATGAATTTGTCAGTTTGAATAGTTCAAAACAGCGTTTTTCTATGTTTTTGCAAGTTTAAAACAGCAATTGTATCGTCATTTCTCATAAATCGCCGTTTCGCACGAAAGAAACCTGAATTTATCAGTTTGAATAGTTAAAAACAGCGTTTTTCTATGTTTTTGCAAGTTTGAAACAGCAATTTTATCGTCATTTCTCATAAAACGCCGTTTCGCACGAAAGAAACATGAATTTGTCAGTTTGAATAGTTCAAAACATCGTTTTTCTATGTTTTTGCAAGTTTAAAACAGCAATTGTATCGTCATTTCTCATAAATCGCCGTTTCGCACGAAAGAAACATGAATTTGTCAGTTTAAATAGTTCAAAACAGCGTTTTTCTATGTTTTTGCAACTTTAAAAAAGCAATTGTATCGTCATTTCTCATAAATCGCCGTTTCGCACGAAAGAAACATGAATTTATCAGTTTGAATGGTTGAAAACAGCGTTTTTCTATGTTTTTGCAAGTTTAAAACAGCAATTTTATCGTCATTTCTCATAAATCGCCGTTTCGCACGAAAGAAACATGAATTTATCAGTTTGAATAGTTCAAAACAGCGTTTTTCTATGTTTTTGCAAGTTTAAAACAGCAGTTTTATCGTGATTTCACAAAAATACACCGTTTCGAACGAAAGAAACATGAATTTGTCAGTTTAAATAGTTCAAAACAGCGTTTTTCTATGTTTTTGCAAGTTTAAAACAGCAATTTTATCGTTATTTCTCATAAATCGCCGTTTCGCACGAAAGAAACCTGAATTTATCAGTTTGAATAGTTAAAAACAGCGTTTTTCTATGTTTTTGCAAGTTTGAAACAGCGATTTTATCGTCATTTCTCATAAATCGCCGTTTCGCACGAAAGAAACATGAATTTGTCAGTTTGAATAGTTCAAAACATCGTTTTTCTATGTTTTTGCAAGTTTAAAACAGCAATTGTATCGTCATTTCTCATAAATCGCCGTTTCGCACGAAAGAAACATGAATTTATCAGTTTGAATAGTTAAAAACAGCGTTTTTCTATGTTTTTGCAAGTTTGAAACAGCGATTTTATCGTCATTTCTCATAAATCGCCGTTTCGCACGAAAGAAACATGAATTTGTCAGTTTGAATAGTTCAAAACAGCGTTTTTCTATGTTTTTGCAAGTTTAAAACAGCAATTGTATCGTCATTTCTCATAAATCGCCGTTTCGCACGAAAGAAACCTGAATTTATCAGTTTGAATAGTTAAAAACAGCGTTTTTCTATGTTTTTGCAAGTTTGAAACAGCAATTTTATCGTCATTTCTCATAAATCGCCGTTTCGCACGAAAGAAACATGAATTTGTCAGTTTGAATAGTTCAAAACAGCGTTTTTCTATGTTTTTGCAAGTTTAAAACAGCAATTTTATCGTCATTTCTCATTAATCGCCGTTTCGCACGAAAGAAACATGAATTTGTCAGTTTGAATAGTTCAAAACAGCGTTTTTCTATGTTTTTGCAAGTTTAAAACAGCAATTTCATCGTCATTTCTCATAAATCGCCGGTTCACACGAAAGAAACATGAATTTGTCAGTTTGAATAGTTCAAAACATCGTTTTTCTATGTTTTTGCAAGTTTAAAACAACAATTGTATCGTCATTTCTCATAAATCGCCGTTTCGCATGAAAGAAACATGAATTTGTCAGTTTGAATAGTTCAAAACGGCGTTTTTCTATGTTTTTGCAAGTTTAAAACAGCAATTGTATCGTCATTTCTCATAAATCGCCGTTTCGCACGAAAGAAACCTGAATTTATCAGTTTGAATAGTTAAAAACAGCGTTTTTCTATGTTTTTGCAAGTTTGAAACAGCAATTTTATCGTCATTTCTCATAAAACGCCGTTTCGCACGAAAGAAACATGAATTTGTCAGTTTGAATAGTTCAAAACATCGTTTTTCTATGTTTTTGCAAGTTTAAAACAGCAATTGTATCGTCATTTCTCATAAATCGCCGTTTCGCACGAAAGAAACATGAATTTGTCAGTTTAAATAGTTCAAAACAGCGTTTTTCTATGTTTTTGCAACTTTAAAAAAGCAATTGTATCGTCATTTCTCATAAATCGCCGTTTCGCACGAAAGAAACATGAATTTATCAGTTTGAATGGTTGAAAACAGCGTTTTTCTATGTTTTTGCAAGTTTAAAACAGCAATTTTATCGTCATTTCTCATAAATCGCCGTTTCGCACGAAAGAAACATGAATTTATCAGTTTGAATAGTTCAAAACAGCGTTTTTCTATGTTTTTGCAAGTTTAAAACAGCAGTTTTATCGTGATTTCACAAAAATACACCGTTTCGAACGAAAGAAACATGAATTTGTCAGTTTAAATAGTGCAAAACAGCGTTTTTCTATGTTTTTGCAAGTTTAAAACAGCAATTTTATCGTTATTTCTCATAAATCGCCGTTTTGCACGAAAGAAACCTGAATTTATCAGTTTGAATAGTTAAAAACAGCGTTTTTCTATGTTTTTGCAAGTTTGAAACAGCGATTTTATCGTCATTTCTCAAAAATCGCCGTTTCGCACGAAAGAAACATGAATTTGTCAGTTTGAATAGTTCAAAACATCGTTTTTCTATGTTTTTGCAAGTTTAAAACAGCAATTGTATCGTCATTTCTCATAAATCGCCGTTTCGCACGAAAGAAACATGAATTTATCAGTTTGAATAGTTAAAAACAGCGTTTTTCTATGTTTTTGCAAGTTTGAAACAGCGATTTTATCGTCATTTCTCATAAATCGCCGTTTCGCACGAAAGAAACATGAATTTATCAGTTTGAATATTTGAAAACAGCGTTTTTCTATGTTTTTGCAAGTTTAAAACAGCAATTTTATCGTCATTTCTCATAAATCGCCGTTTCGCACGAAAGAAACATGAATTTATCAGTTTGAATAATTTAAAACAGCGTTTTTCTATGTTTTTGCAAGTTTAAAACAGCAGTTTTATCGTGATTTCACAAAAATCCACCGTTTCGAACGAAAGAAATCTGAATTTATCAGTTTGAATAGTTAAAAACAGCGTTTTTCTATGTTTTTGCAAGTTTAAAACAGCAATTTTATCGTCATTTCTCATAAATCGCCGTTTCGCACGAAAGAAACATGAATTTATCAGTTTGAATAGTTGAAAACAGCGTTTTTCTATGTTTTTGCAAGTTTAAAACAGCAATTTTATCGTCATTTCTCATAAATCGCCGTTTCGCACGAAAGAAACATGAATTTGTCAATTTGACTAGTTCAAAACAGCGTTTTTCTATGTTTTTGCAAGTTTAAAACAGCAATTTCATCGTAATTTCTCATAAATCGCCGTTTCGCACGGAAGAAACATGAATTAGTCAGTTTGAATAGTTGAAAACAGCGTTTTTCAATGTTTTTGCAAGTTTAAAACAGCAATTTAATCGTGATTTCACAAAAATCCACCGTTTCGAATGTAAGAAACATGAATTTATCAGTTTGAATAGTTGAAAACAGCGTTTTTCTATGTTTTTGCAAGTTTAAAACAGCAATTTTATCGTCATTTCTCATAAATCGCCGTTTCGCACAAAAGAAACCTGAATTTATCAGTTTGAATAGTTAAAAACAGCGTTTTTCTATGTTTTTGCAAGTTTGAAACAGCAATTTCATCGTCATTTCTCATAAATCGCCGTTTCACACGAAAGAAACATGAATTTGTCAGTTTGAATAGTTCAAAACATCGTTTTTCTATGTTTTTGCAAGTTTAAAACAACAATTGTATCGTCATTTCTCATAAATCGCCGTTTCGCACGAAAGAAACATGAATTTGTCAGTTTGAATAGTTCAAAACAGCGTTTTTCTATGTTTTTGCAAGTTTAAAACAGCAGTTTTATCGTGATTTCACAAAAATCCACCGTTTCGAACGAAAGAAATCTGAATTTATCAGTTTGAATAGTTAAAAACAGCGTTTTTCTATGTTTTTGCAAGTTTAAAACAGCAATTTTATCGTCATTTCTCACAAATCGCCGTTTCGCACGAAAGAAACATGAATTTATCAGTTTGAATAGTTGAAAACAGCGTTTTTCTATGTTTTTTGCAAGTTTAAAACAGCAATTTTATCGTCATTTCTCATAAATCGCCGTTTCGCACGAAAGAAACATGAATTTGTCAATTTGACTAGTTCAAAACAGCGTTTTTCTATGTTTTTGCAAGTTTAAAACAGCAATTTCATCGTAATTTCTCATAAATCGCCGTTTCGCACGGAAGAAACATGAATTAGTCAGTTTGAATAGTTGAAAACAGCGTTTTTCAATGTTTTTGCAAGTTTAAAACAGCAATTTAATCGTGATTTCACAAAAATCCACCGTTTCGAATGTAAGAAACATGAATTTATCAGTTTGAATAGTTGAAAACAGCGTTTTTCTATGTTTTTGCAAGTTTAAAACAGCAATTTTATCGTCATTTCTCATAAATCGCCGTTTCGCACAAAAGAAACCTGAATTTATCAGTTTGAATAGTTAAAAACAGCGTTTTTCTATGTTTTTGCAAGTTTGAAACAGCAATTTCATCGTCATTTCTCATAAATCGCCGTTTCACACGAAAGAAACATGAATTTGTCAGTTTGAATAGTTCAAAACATCGTTTTTCTATGTTTTTGCAAGTTTAAAACAACAAATGTATCGTCATTTCTCATAAATCGTTGTTTCGCACGAAAGAAACATGAATTTGTCAGTTTGAATAGTTCAAAACAGCGTTTTTATATGTTTTTGCAAGTTTAAAACAGCAATTTTATCGTGATTTCACAAAAATACACCGTTTCGCACGAAAGAAACATGAATTTGTCAGTTTGAATAATTCAAAACAGCGTTTTTCTATGTTTTTGCAAGTTTAAAACAGCAATTTTATCGTCATTTCTCATAAATCGCCGTTTCGCACGAAAGAAACATGAATTTGTCAGTTTGAAATACTTCAAAACAGCGTTTTTTTATGTTTTTGCAAGTTTAAAACAGCAATTTTATCGTCATTTCTCATAAATCGCCGTTTCACACGAAAGAAACATAAATTTGCCAGTTTGAATAGTTCAAAAAAGCGTTTTTCTATGTTTTTGCAAGTTTAAAACAGCAATTTAATCGTAATTTCTCATAAATCGCCGTTTCGCACGGAAGAAACATGAATTTGTCAGTTTGAATAGTTGAAAACAGCGTTTTTCAATGTTTTTGCAAGTTTAAAACAGCAATTTTATCGTGATTTCACAAAAATCCACCGTTTCGAACGTAAGAAACATGAATTTATCAGTTTGAATAGTTGAAAAGAGCGTTTTTCTATGTTTTTGCATGTTTAAAACAGCAATTTTATCGTCATTTCTCAAAAATCGCCGTTTCGCACGCAAGAAACATGAATTTGTCAGTTTGAATAGTTCAAAACAGCGTTTTTCTATGTTTTTGCAAGTTTAAAACAGCAATTTTATCGTCATTTCACAAAAATCCACCGTTTTGAACGTAAGAAACATGAATTTATCAGTTTGAATAGTTGAAAACAGCGTTTTTCTATGTTTTTGCAAGTTTAAAACAGCAATTTTATCGTCATTTCTCATAAATCGCCGTTTCGCACGAAAGAAACATGAATTTGTCAGTTTGAATAGTTCAAAACAGCGTTTTTCTATGTTTTTGCAAGTTTAAAAAAGCAACTTTATCGTCATTTCTCATAAATCGCCGTTTCGCACGAAAGAAACATGAATTTATCAGTTTGAATAGTTGAAAACAGCGTTTTTCTATGTTTTTGCAAGTTTAAAACAGCAATTTTATCGTCATTTCTCATAAATCGCCGTTTAGCACGAGAGAAACATGAATTTGTCAGTTTGAATAGTTCAAAACAGCGTTTTTCTATGTTTTTGCAAGTTTAAAACAGCAATTTTATCGTCATTTCTCATAAATCGCCGTTTCGCACGGAAGAAACATGAATTTGTCAGTTTGAATAGTTGAAAACAACGTTTTTCAATGTTTTTGCAAGTTTAAATCAGCAATTTTATCGTGATTTCACAAAAATCCACCGTTTCGAAAGTAAGAAACATGAATTTATCAGTTTGAATAGTTCAAAACAGCGTTTTTCTATGTTTTTGCAAGTTTAAAACAGCAATTTTATCGTCATTTCTCATAAATCGCCGTTTCGCACGAAAGAAACATGAATTTGTCAGTTTGAATAGTTCAAAACATCGTTTTTCTATGTTTTTGCAAGTTTAAAACAGCAATTGTCAGTTTGAATAGTTGAAAACAGCGTTTTTCAATGTTTTTGCAAGTTTAAAACAGCAATTTAATCGTGATTTCACAAAAATCCACCGTTTCGAACGTAAGAAACATGAATTTATCAGTTTGAATAATTTAAAACAGCGTTTTTCTATGTTTTTGCAAGTTTAAAACAGCAATTTTATCGTCATTTCTCATAAATCGCCGTTTCGCACGAAAGAAACCTGAATTTATCAGTTTGAATAGTTAAAAACAGCGTTTTTCTATGTTTTTGCAAGTTTGAAACAGCAATTTTATCGTCATTTCTCATAAATCGCCGTTTCGCACGAAAGAAACATGAATTTGTCAGTTTGAATAGTTCAAAACATCGTTTTTCTATGTTTTTGCAAGTTTAAAACAGCAATTGTATCGTCATTTTTCATAAATCGCCGTTTCGCACGAAAGAAACATGAATTTGTCAGTTTGAATAGTTCAAAACAGCGTTTTTCTATGTTTTTGCAAGTTTAAAACAGCAATTTTATCGTGATTTCACAAAAATACACCGTTTCGCACGAAAGAAACATGAATTTGTCAGTTTGAATAATTCAAAACAGCGTTTTTCTATGTTTTTGCAAGTTTAAAACAGCAATTTTATCGTCATTTCTCATAAATCGCCGTTTCGCACAAAAGAAACCTGAATTTATCAGTTTGAATAGTTAAAAACAGCGTTTTTCTATGTTTTTGCAAGTTTGAAACAGCAATTTCATCGTCATTTCTCATAAATCGCCGTTTCACACGAAAGAAACATGAATTTGTCAGTTTGAATAGTTCAAAACATCGTTTTTCTATGTTTTTGCAAGTTTAAAACAACAATTGTATCGTCATTTCTCATAAATCGCCGTTTCGCACGAAAGAAACATGAATTTGTCAGTTTGAATAGTTCAAAACAGCGTTTTTCTATGTTTTTGCAAGTTTAAAACAGCAATTTTATCGTCATTTCTCATAAATCGCCGTTTCGCACGAAAGAAACATGAATTTATCAGTTTGAATAGTTGAAAACAGCGTTTTTCTATGTTTTTGCAAGTTTAAAACAGCAATTTTATCGTCATTTCTCATAAATCGCCGTTTCGCACGAAAGAAACATGAATTTGTCAATTTGACTAGTTCAAAACAGCGTTTTTCTATGTTTTTGCAAGTTTAAACAGCAATTTCATCGTAATTTCTCATAAATCGCCGTTTCGCACGGAAGAAACATGAATTAGTCAGTTTGAATAGTTGAAAACAGCGTTTTTCAATGTTTTTGCAAGTTTAAAACAGCAATTTAATCGTGATTTCACAAAAATCCACCGTTTCGAATGTAAGAAACATGAATTTATCAGTTTGAATAGTTGAAAACAGCGTTTTTCTATGTTTTTGCAAGTTTAAAACAGCAATTTTATCGTCATTTCTCATAAATCGCCGTTTCGCACAAAAGAAACCTGAATTTATCAGTTTGAATAGTTAAAAACAGCGTTTTTCTATGTTTTTGCAAGTTTGAAACAGCAATTTCATCGTCATTTCTCATAAATCGCCGTTTCACACGAAAGAAACATGAATTTGTCAGTTTGAATAGTTCAAAACATCGTTTTTCTATGTTTTTGCAAGTTTAAAACAACAATTGTATCGTCATTTCTCATAGATCGCCGTTTCGCACGAAAGAAACATGAATTTGTCAGTTTGAATAGTTCAAAACAGCGTTTTTCTATGTTTTTGCAAGTTTAAAACAGCAATTTTATCGTGATTTCACAAAAATACACCGTTTCGCACGAAAGAAACATGAATTTGTCAGTTTGAATAATTCAAAACAGCGTTTTTCTATGTTTTTGCAAGTTTAAAACAGCAATTTTATCGTCATTTCTCATAAATCGCCGTTTCGCACGAAAGAAACATGAATTTGTCAGTTTGAAATACTTCAAAACAGCGTTTTTCTATGTTTTTGCAAGTTTAAAACAGCAATTTTATCGTCATTTCTCATAAATCGCCGTTTCACACGAAAGAAACATAAATTTGCCAGTTTGAATAGTTCAAAAAAGCGTTTTTCTATGTTTTTGCAAGTTTAAAACAGCAATTTAATCGTAATTTCTCATAAATCGCCGTTTCGCACGGAAGAAACATGAATTTGTCAGTTTGAATAGTTGAAAACAGCGTTTTTCAATGTTTTTGCAAGTTTAAAACAGCAATTTTATCGTGATTTCACAAAAATCCACCGTTTCGAACGTAAGAAACATGAATTTATCAGTTTAAATAGTTGAAAACAGCGTTTTTCTATGTTTTTGCATGTTTAAAACAGCAATTTTATCGTCATTTCTCAAAAATCGCCGTTTCGCACGCAAGAAACATGAATTTGTCAGTTTGAATAGTTCAAAACAGCGATTTTATATGTTTTTGCAAGTTTAAAACAGCAATTTTATCGTCATTTCACAAAAATCCACCGTTTCGAACGTAAGAAACATGAATTTATCAGTTTGAATAGTTGAAAACAGCGTTTTTCTATGTTTTTGCAAGTTTAAAACAGCAATTTTATCGTCATTTCTCATAAATCGCCGTTTCGCACGAAAGAAACATGAATTTGTCAGTTTGAATAGTTGAAAACAGCGTTTTTCTATGTTTTTGCAAGTTTAAAACAGCAATTTTATCGTCATTTCTCATAAATCGCCGTTTAGCACGAGAGAAACATGAATTTGTCAGTTTGAATAGTTCAAAACAGCGTTTTTCTATGTTTTTGCAAGTTTAAAACAGCAATTTTATCGTCATTTCTCATAAATCGCCGTTTCGCACGAAAGAAACATGAATTTGTCAGTTTGAATAGTTCAAAACAGCGTTTTTCTATGTTTTTGCAAGTTTAAAACAGCAATTTTATCGTAATTTCTCATAAATCGCCGTTTCGCACGGAAGAAACATGAATTTGTCAGTTTGAATAGTTGAAAACAACGTTTTTCAATGTTTTTGCAAGTTTAAAACAGCAATTTAATCGTGATTTCACAAAAATCCACCGTTTAGAACGTAAGAAACATGAATTTATCAGTTTGAATAATTTAAAACAGCGTTTTTCTATGTTTTTGCAAGTTTAAAACAGCAATTTTATCGTCATTTCTCATAAATCGCCGTTTCGCACGAAAGAAACATGAATTTGTCAGTTTAAATAGTTCAAAACAGCGTTTTTCTATGTTTTTGCAAGTTTAAAACAGCAATTGTATCGTCATTTCTCATAAATCGCCGTTTCGCACGAAAGAAACATGAATTTATCAGTTTGAATGGTTGAAAACAGCGTTTTTCTATGTTTTTGCAAGTTTAAAACAGCAATTTTATCGTCATTTCTCATAAATCGCCGTTTCGCACGAAAGAAACATGAATTTATCAGTTTGAATAGTTCAAAACAGGGTTTTTCTATGTTTTTGCAAGTTTAAAACAGCAGTTTTATCGTGATTTCACAAAAATACACCGTTACGAACGAAAGAAACATGAATTTGTCAGTTTGAATAGTTCAAAACAGCGTTTTTCTATGTTTTTGCAAGTTTAAAACAGCAATTGTATCGTCATTTCTCATAAATCGCCGTTTCGCACGAAAGAAACATGAATTTATCAGTTTAAATAGTTGAAAACAGCGTTTTTCTATGTTTTTGCAAGTTTGAAACAGCGATTTTATCGTCATTTCTCATAAATCGCCGTTTCGCACGAAAGAAACATGAATTTGTCAGTTTGAATAGTTCAAAACATCGTTTTTCTATGTTTTTGCAAGTTTAAAACAGCAATTTTATCGTCATTTCTCATAAATCGCCGTTTCGCACGAAAGAAACATGAATTTATCAGTTTGAATAGTTGAAAACAGCGTTTTTCTATGTTTTTGCAAGTTTAAAACAGCAATTTTATCGTCATTTCTCATAAATCGCCGTTTCGCACGAAAGAAACCTGAATTTATCAGTTTGAATAGTTAAAAACAGCGTTTTTCTATGTTTTTGCAAGTTTGAAACAGCGATTTTATCGTCATTTCTCATAAATCGCCGTTTCGCACGAAAGAAACATGAATTTGTCAGTTTGAATAGTTAAAAACAGCGTTTTTCTATGTTTTTGCAAGTTTGAAACAGCGATTTTATCGTCATTTCTCATAAATCGCCGTTTCGCACGAAAGAAACATGAATTTGTCAGTTTGAATAGTTCAAAACATCGTTTTTCTATGTTTTTGCAAGTTTAAAACAGCAATTTTATCGTCATTTCTCATAAATCGCCGTTTCGCACGAAAGAAACATGAATTTGTCAATTTGACTAGTTCAAAACAGCGTTTTTCTATGTTTTTGCAAGTTTAAAACAGCAATTTCATCGTAATTTCTCATAAATCGCCGTTTCGCACGGAAGAAACATGAATTAGTCAGTTTAAATAGTTGAAAACAGCGTTTTTCAATGTTTTTGCAAGTTTAAAACAGCAATTTAATCGTGATTTCACAAAAATCCACCGTTTCGAATGTAAGAAACATGAATTTATCAGTTTGAATAGTTGAAAACAGCGTTTTTCTATGTTTTTGCAAGTTTAAAACAGCAATTTTATCGTCATTTCTCATAAATCGCCGTTTCGCACAAAAGAAACCTGAATTTATCAGTTTGAATAGTTAAAAACAGCGTTTTTCTATGTTTTTGCAAGTTTGAAACAGCAATTTCATCGTCATTTCTCATAAATCGCCGTTTCACACGAAAGAAACATGAATTTGTCAGTTTGAATAGTTCAAAACATGGTTTTTCTATGTTTTTGCAAGTTTAAAACAACAATTGTATCGTCATTTCTCCTAAATCGAGGTTTCGCACGAAAGAAACATGAATTTGTCAGTTTGAATAGTTCAAAACAGCGTTTTTCTATGTTTTTGCAAGTTTAAAACAGCAATTTTATCGTGATTTCACAAAAATACACCGTTTCGCACGAAAGAAACATGAATTTGTCAGTTTGAATAATTCAAAACAGCGTTTTTCTATGTTTTTGCAAGTTTAAAACAGCAATTTTATCGTCATTTCTCATATATCGCCGTTTCGCACGAAAGAAACATGAATTTGTCAGTTTGAATAGTTGAAAACAACGTTTTTCAATGTTTTTGCAAGTTTAAAACAGCAATTTAATCGTGATTTCACAAAAATCCACCGTTTAGAACGTAAGAAACATGAATTTATCAGTTTGAATAATTTAAAACAGCGTTTTTCTATGTTTTTGCAAGTTTAAAACAGCAATTTTATCGTCATTTCTCATAAATCGCCGTTTCGCACGAAAGAAACCTGAATTTATCAGTTTGAATATTTAAAAACAGCGTTTTTCTATGTTTTTGCAAGTTTGAAACAGCAATTTTATCGTCATTTCTCATAAATCGCCGTTTCGCACGAAAGAAACATGAATTTGTCAGTTTGAATAGTTCAAAACATCGTTTTTCTATGTTTTTGCAAGTTTAAAACAGCAATTTTATCGTCATTTCTCATAAATCGCCGTTTCGCACGAAAGAAACATGAATTTATCAGTTTGAATAGTTGAAAACAGCGTTTTTCTATGTTTTTGCAAGTTTAAAACAGCAATTTTATCGTCATTTCTCATAAATCGCCGTTTCGCACGAAAGAAACCTGAATTTATCAGTTTGAATAGTTAAAAACAGCGTTTTTCTATGTTTTTGCAAGTTTGAAACAGCGATTTTATCGTCATTTCTCATAAATCGCCGTTTCGCACGAAAGAAACATGAATTTGTCAGTTTGAATAGTTAAAAACAGCGTTTTTCTATGTTTTTGCAAGTTTGAAACAGCGATTTTATCGTCATTTCTCATAAATCGCCGTTTCGCACGAAAGAAACATGAATTTGTCAGTTTGAATAGTTCAAAACATCGTTTTTCTATGTTTTTGCAAGTTTAAAACAGCAATTTTATCGTCATTTCTCATAAATCGCCGTTTCGCACGAAAGAAACATGAATTTGTCAATTTGACTAGTTCAAAACAGCGTTTTTCTATGTTTTTGCAAGTTTAAAACAGCAATTTCATCGTAATTTCTCATAAATCGCCGTTTCGCACGGAAGAAACATGAATAAGTCAGTTTAAATAGTTGAAAACAGCGTTTTTCAATGTTTTTGCAAGTTTAAAACAGCAATTTAATCGTGATTTCACAAAAATCCACCGTTTCGAATGTAAGAAACATGAATTTATCAGTTTGAATAGTTGAAAACAGCGTTTTTCTATGTTTTTGCAAGTTTAAAACAGCAATTTTATCGTCATTTCTCATAAATCGCCGTTTCGCACAAAAGAAACCTGAATTTATCAGTTTGAATAGTTAAAAACAGCGTTTTTCTATGTTTTTGCAAGTTTGAAACAGCAATTTCATCGTCATTTCTCATAAATCGCCGTTTCACACGAAAGAAACATGAATTTGTCAGTTTGAATAGTTCAAAACATGGTTTTTCTATGTTTTTGCAAGTTTAAAACAACAATTGTATCGTCATTTCTCCTAAATCGAGGTTTCGCACGAAAGAAACATGAATTTGTCAGTTTGAATAGTTCAAAACAGCGTTTTTCTATGTTTTTGCAAGTTTAAAACAGCAATTTTATCGTGATTTCACAAAAATACACCGTTTCGCACGAAAGAAACATGAATTTGTCAGTTTGAATAATTCAAAACAGCGTTTTTCTATGTTTTTGCAAGTTTAAAACAGCAATTTTATCGTCATTTCTCATATATCGCCGTTTCGCACGAAAGAAACATGAATTTGTCAGTTTGAATAGTTGAAAACAACGTTTTTCAATGTTTTTGCAAGTTTAAAACAGCAATTTAATCGTGATTTCACAAAAATCCACCGTTTAGAACGTAAGAAACATGAATTTATCAGTTTGAATAATTTAAAACAGCGTTTTTCTATGTTTTTGCAAGTTTAAAACAGCAATTTTATCGTCATTTCTCATAAATCGCCGTTTCGCACGAAAGAAACCTGAATTTATCAGTTTGAATATTTAAAAACAGCGTTTTTCTATGTTTTTGCAAGTTTGAAACAGCAATTTTATCGTCATTTCTCATAAATCGCCGTTTCGCACGAAAGAAACATGAATTTGTCAGTTTGAATAGTTCAAAACATCGTTTTTCTATGTTTTTGCAAGTTTAAAACAGCAATTGTATCGTCGTTTCTCATAAATCGCCGTTTCGCACGAAAGAAACATGAATTTGTCAGTTTAAATAGTTCAAAACAGCGTTTTTCTATGTTTTTGCAAGTTTAAAACAGCAATTGTATCGTCATTTCTCATAAATCGCCGTTTCGCACGAAAGAAACATGAATTTATCAGTTTGAATGGTTGAAAACAGCGTTTTTCTATGTTTTTGCAAGTTTAAAACAGCAATTTTATCGTCATTTCTCATAAATCGCCGTTTCGCACGAAAGAAACATGAATTTATCAGTTTGAATAGTTCAAAACAGGGTTTTTCTATGTTTTTGCAAGTTTAAAACAGCAGTTTTATCGTGATTTCACAAAAATACACCGTTACGAACGAAAGAAACATGAATTTGTCAGTTTGAATAGTTCAAAACAGCGTTTTTCTATGTTTTTGCAAGTTTAAAACAGCAATTGTATCGTCATTTCTCATAAATCGCCGTTTCGCACGAAAGAAACATGAATTTATCAGTTTAAATAGTTAAAAACAGCGTTTTTCTATGTTTTTGCAAGTTTGAAACAGCGATTTTATCGTCATTTCTCATAAATCGCCGTTTCGCACGAAAGAAACATGAATTTGTCAGTTTGAATAGTTCAAAACATCGTTTTTCTATGTTTTTGCAAGTTTAAAACAGCAATTTTATCGTCATTTCTCATAAATCGCCGTTTCGCACGAAAGAAACATGAATTTATCAGTTTGAATAGTTGAAAACAGCGTTTTTCTATGTTTTTGCAAGCTTAAAACACCAATTTATATCGTCATTTCTCATAAATCGCCGTTTCGCACGAAAGAAACCTGAATTTATCAGTTTGAATAGTTAAAAACAGCGTTTTTCTATGTTTTTGCAAGTTTGAAACAGCGATTTTATCGTCATTTCTCATAAATCGCCGTTTCGCACGAAAGAAACATGAATTTGTCAGTTTGAATAGTTAAAAACAGCGTTTTTCTATGTTTTTGCAAGTTTGAAACAGCGATTTTATCGTCATTTCTCATAAATCGCCGTTTCGCACGAAAGAAACATGAATTTGTCAGTTTGAATAGTTCAAAACATCGTTTTTCTATGTTTTTGCAAGTTTAAAACAGCAATTTTATCGTCATTTCTCATAAATCGCCGTTTCGCACGAAAGAAACATGAATTTGTCAATTTGACTAGTTCAAAACAGCGTTTTTCTATGTTTTTGCAAGTTTAAAACAGCAATTTCATCGTAATTTCTCATAAATCGCCGTTTCGCACGGAAGAAACATGAATTAGTCAGTTTAAATAGTTGAAAACAGCGTTTTTCAATGTTTTTGCAAGTTTAAAACAGCAATTTAATCGTGATTTCACAAAAATCCACCGTTTCGAATGTAAGAAACATGAATTTATCAGTTTGAATAGTTGAAAACAGCGTTTTTCTATGTTTTTGCAAGTTTAAAACAGCAATTTTATCGTCATTTCTCATAAATCGCCGTTTCGCACAAAAGAAACCTGAATTTATCAGTTTGAATGGTTAAAAACAGCGTTTTTCTATGTTTTTGCAAGTTTGAAACAGCAATTTCATCGTCATTTCTCATAAATCGCCGTTTTACACGAAAGAAACATGAATTTGTCAGTTTGAATAGTTCAAAACATGGTTTTTCTATGTTTTTGCAAGTTTAAAACAACAATTGTATCGTCATTTCTCCTAAATCGAGGTTTCGCACGAAAGAAACATGAATTTGTCAGTTTGAATAGTTCAAAACAGCGTTTTTCTATGTTTTTGCAAGTTTAAAACAGCAATTTTATCGTGATTTCACAAAAATACACCGTTTCGCACGAAAGAAACATGAATTTGTCAGTTTGAATAATTCAAAACAGCGTTTTTCTATGTTTTTGCAAGTTTAAAACAGCAATTTTATCGTCATTTCTCATATATCGCCGTTTCGCACGAAAGAAACATGAATTTGTCAGTTTGAATAGTTGAAAACAACGTTTTTCAATGTTTTTGCAAGTTTAAAACAGCAATTTAATCGTGATTTCACAAAAATCCACCGTTTAGAACGTAAGAAACATGAATTTATCAGTTTGAATAATTTAAAACAGCGTTTTTCTATGTTTTTGCAAGTTTAAAACAGCAATTTTATCGTCATTTCTCATAAATCGCCGTTTCGCACGAAAGAAACCTGAATTTATCAGTTTGAATAGTTAAAAACAGCGTTTTTCTATGTTTTTGCAAGTTTGAAACAGCAATTTTATCGTCATTTCTCATAAATCGCCGTTTCGCACGAAAGAAACATGAATTTGTCAGTTTGAATAGTTCAAAACATCGTTTTTCTATGTTTTTGCAAGTTTAAAACAGCAATTGTATCGTCGTTTCTCATAAATCGCCGTTTCGCACGAAAGAAACATGAATTTGTCAGTTTAAATAGTTCAAAACAGCGTTTTTCTATGTTTTTGCAAGTTTAAAACAGCAATTGTATCGTCATTTCTCATAAATCGCCGTTTCGCACGAAAGAAACATGAATTTATCAGTTTGAATGGTTGAAAACAGCGTTTTTCTATGTTTTTGCAAGTTTAAAACAGCAATTTTATCGTCATTTCTCATAAATCGCCGTTTCGCACGAAAGAAACATGAATTTATCAGTTTGAATAGTTCAAAACAGGGTTTTTCTATGTTTTTGCAAGTTTAAAACAGCAGTTTTATCGTGATTTCACAAAAATACACCGTTACGAACGAAAGAAACATGAATTTGTCAGTTTGAATAGTTCAAAACAGCGTTTTTCTATGTTTTTGCAAGTTTAAAACAGCAATTGTATCGTCATTTCTCATAAATCGCCGTTTCGCACGAAAGAAACATGAATTTATCAGTTTAAATAGTTAAAAACAGCGTTTTTCTATGTTTTTGCAAGTTTGAAACAGCGATTTTATCGTCATTTCTCATAAATCGCCGTTTCGCACGAAAGAAACATGAATTTGTCAGTTTGAATAGTTCAAAACATCGTTTTTCTATGTTTTTGCAAGTTTAAAACAGCAATTTTATCGTCATTTCTCATAAATCGCCGTTTCGCACGAAAGAAACATGAATTTATCAGTTTGAATAGTTGAAAACAGCGTTTTTCTATGTTTTTGCAAGTTTAAAACACCAATTTTATCGTCATTTCTCATAAATCGCCGTTTCGCACGAAAGAAACCTGAATTTATCAGTTTGAATAGTTAAAAACAGCGTTTTTCTATGTTTTTGCAAGTTTGAAACAGCGATTTTATCGTCATTTCTCATAAATCGCCGTTTCGCACGAAAGAAACATGAATTTGTCAGTTTGAATAGTTAAAAACAGCGTTTTTCTATGTTTTTGCAAGTTTGAAACAGCGATTTTATCGTCATTTCTCATAAATCGCCGTTTCGCACGAAAGAAACATGAATTTGTCAGTTTGAATAGTTCAAAACATCGTTTTTCTATGTTTTTGCAAGTTTAAAACAGCAATTTTATCGTCATTTCTCATAAATCGCCGTTTCGCACGAAAGAAACATGAATTTGTCAATTTGACTAGTTCAAAACAGCGTTTTTCTATGTTTTTGCAAGTTTAAAACAGCAATTTCATCGTAATTTCTCATAAATCGCCGTTTCGCACGGAAGAAACATGAATTAGTCAGTTTAAATAGTTGAAAACAGCGTTTTTCAATGTTTTTGCAAGTTTAAAACAGCAATTTAATCGTGATTTCACAAAAATCCACCGTTTCGAATGTAAGAAACATGAATTTATCAGTTTGAATAGTTGAAAACAGCGTTTTTCTATGTTTTTGCAAGTTTAAAACAGCAATTTTATCGTCATTTCTCATAAATCGCCGTTTCGCACAAAAGAAACCTGAATTTATCAGTTTGAATAGTTAAAAACAGCGTTTTTCTATGTTTTTGCAAGTTTGAAACAGCAATTTCATCGTCATTTCTCATAAATCGCCGTTTCACACGAAAGAAACATGAATTTGTCAGTTTGAATAGTTCAAAACATGGTTTTTCTATGTTTTTGCAAGTTTAAAACAACAATTGTATCGTCATTTCTCCTAAATCGAGGTTTCGCACGAAAGAAACATGAATTTGTCAGTTTGAATAGTTCAAAACAGCGTTTTTCTATGTTTTTGCAAGTTTAAAACAGCAATTTTATCGTGATTTCACAAAAATACACCGTTTCGCACGAAAGAAACATGAATTTGTCAGTTTGAATAATTCAAAACAGCGTTTTTCTATGTTTTTGCAAGTTTAAAACAGCAATTTTATCGTCATTTCTCATATATCGCCGTTTCGCACGAAAGAAACATGAATTTGTCAGTTTGAACTACTTCAAAACAGCGTTTTTCTATGTTTTTGCAAGTTTAAAACAGCAATTTTATCGTCATTTCTCATAAATCGCCGTTTCACACGAAAGAAACATAAATTTGCCAGTTTGAATAGTTCAAAAAAGCGTTTTTCTATGTTTTTGCAAGTTTAAAACAGCAATTTAATCGTAATTTCTCATAAATCGCCGTTTCGCACGGAAGAAACATGAATTTGTCAGTTTGAATAGTTGAAAACAGCGTTTTTCAATGTTTTTGCAAGTTTAAAACAGCAATTTTATCGTGATTTCACAAAAATCCACCGTTTCGAACGTAAGAAACATGAATTTATCAGTTTGAATAGTTAAAAACAGCGTTTTTCTATGTTTTTGCATGTTTAAAACAGCAATTTTATCGTCATTTTTTAAAAATCGCCGTTTCGCACGCAAGAAACATGAATTTGTCAGTTTGAATAGTTCAAAACAGCGTTTTTCTATGTTTTTGCAAGTTTAAAACAGCAATTTTATCGTCATTTCACAAAAATCCACCGTTTCGAACGTAAGAAACATGAATTTATCAGTTTGAATAGTTGAAAACAGCGTATTTCTATGTTTTTGCAAGTTTAAAACAGCAATTTTATCGTCATTTCTCATAAATCGCCGTTTCGCACGAAAGAAACATGAATTTGTCAGTTTGAATAGTTCAAAACAGCGTTTTTCTATGTTTTTGCAAGTTTAAAAAAGCAACTTTATCGTCATTTCTCATAAATCGCCGTTTCGCACGAAAGAAACATGAATTTATCAGTTTGAATAGTTGAAAACAGCGTTTTTCTATGTTTTTGCAAGTTTAAAACAGCAATTTTATCGTCATTTCTCATAAATCGCCGTTTAGCACGAGAAAAACATGAATTTGTCAGTTTGAATAGTTCAAAACAGCGTTTTTCTATGTTTTTGCAAGTTTAAAACAGCAATTTTATCGTCATTTCTCATAAATCGCCGTTTCGCACGAAAGAAACATGAATTTGTCAGTTTGAATAGTTCAAAACAGCGTTTTTCTATGTTTTTGCAAGTTTAAAACAGCAATTTTATCGTAATTTCTCATAAATCGCCGTTTCGCACGGAAGAAACATGAATTTGTCAGTTTGAATAGTTGAAAACAACGTTTTTCAATGTTTTTGCAAGTTTAAATCAGCAATTTTATCGTGATTTCACAAAAATCCACCGTTTCGAACGTAAGAAACATGAATTTATCAGTTTGAATAGTTCAAAACAGCGTTTTTCTATGTTTTTCAAGTTTAAAACAGCAATTTTATCGTCATTTCTCATAAATCGCCGTTTCGCACGAAAGAAACATGAATTTGTCAGTTTGAATAGTTCAAAACATCGTTTTTCTATGTTTTTGCAAGTTTAAAACAGCAATTGTCAGTTTGAATAGTTGAAAACAGCGTTTTTCAATGTTTTTGCAAGTTTAAAACAGCAATTTAATCGTGATTTCACAAAAATCCACCGTTTCGAACGTAAGAAACATGAATTTATCAGTTTGAATAATTTAAAACAGCGTTTTTCTATGTTTTTGCAAGTTTAAAACAGCAATTTTATCGTCATTTCTCATAAATCGCCGTTTCGCACGAAAGAAACCTGAATTTATCAGTTTGAATAGTTAAAAACAGCGTTTTTCTATGTTTTTGCAAGTTTGAAACAGCGATTTTATCGTCATTTCTCATAAATCGCCGTTTCGCACGAAAGAAACATGAATTTGTCAGTTTGAATAGTTAAAAACAGCGTTTTTCTATGTTTTTGCAAGTTTGAAACAGCGATTTTATCGTCATTTCTCATAAATCGCCGTTTCGCACGAAAGAAACATGAATTTGTCAGTTTGAATAGTTCAAAACATCGTTTTTCTATGTTTTTGCAAGTTTAAAACAGCAATTTTATCGTCATTTCTCATAAATCGCCGTTTCGCACGAAAGAAACATGAATTTATCAGTTTGAATAGTTGAAAACAGCGTTTTTCTATGTTTTTGCAAGTTTAAAACAGCAATTTTATCGTCATTTCTCATAAATCGCCGTTTCGCACGAAAGAAACATGAATTTGTCAGTTTAAATAGTTCAAAACAGCGTTTTTCTATGTTTTTGCAAGTTTAAAACAGCAATTTTATCGTAATTTCTCATAAATCGCCGTTTCGCACGGAAGAAACATGAATTTGTCAGTTTGAATAGTTGAAAACATCGTTTTTCAATGTTTTTGCAAGTTTAAATCAGCCATTTTATCGTGATTTCACAAAAATCCACCGTTTCGAACGTAAGAAACATGAATTTATCAGTTTGAATAGTTGAAAACAGCGTTTTTCTATGTTTTTGCATGTTTAAAACAGCAATTTTATCGTCATTTCTCATAAATCGCCGTTTCACACGAAAGAAACATGAATTTGTCAGTTTGAATAGTTCAAAACATCGTTTTTCTATGTTTTTGCAAGTTTAAAACAACAATTGTATCGTCATTTCTCATAAATCGCCGTTTCGCACGAAAGAAACATGAATTTGTCAGTTTGAATAATTCAAAACAGCCTTTTTCTATGTTTTTGCAAGTTTAAAACAGCAATTTTATCGTCATTTCTCATAAATCGCCGTTTCGCACGAAAGAAACATGAATTTATCAGTTTGAATAATTGAAAACAGCGTTTTTCTATGTTTTTGCAAGTTTAAAACAGCAGTTTTATCGTGATTTCAAAAAAATCCACCGTTTCGAACGAAAGAAATCTGAATTTATCAGTTTGAATAGTTAAAAACAGCGTTTTTCTATGTTTTTGCAAGTTTAAAACAGCAATTTTATCGTCATTTCTCATAAATCGCCGTTTCGCACGAAAGAAACCTGAATTTATCAGTTTGAATAGTTAAAAACAGCGTTTTTCTATGTTTTTGCAAGTTTGAAACAGCAATTTCATCGTCATTTCTCATAAATCGCCGTTTCACACGAAAGAAACATGAATTTGTCAGTTTGAATAGTTCAAAACAGCGTTTTTCTATGTTTTTGCAAGTTTAAAACAGCAATTTTATCGTAATTTCTCATAAATCGCCGTTTCGCACGGAAGAAACATGAATTTGTCAGTTTGAATAGTTGAAAACAGCGTTTTTCAATGTTTTTGCAAGTTTAAAACAGCAATTGTATCTTCATTTCTCATAAATCGCCGTTTCGCACGAAAGAAACATGAATTTATCAGTTTGAATAGTTAAAAACAGCGTTTTTCTATGTTTTTGCAAGTTTGAAACAGCGATTTTATCGTCATTTCTCATAAATCGCCGTTTCGCACGAAAGAAACATTAATTTGTCAGTTTGAATAGTTCAAAACATCGTTTTTCTATGTTTTTGCAAGTTTAAAACAGCAATTTTATCGTCATTTCTCATAAATCGCCGTTTCGCACGAAAGAAACATGAATTTATCAGTTTGAATAGTTGAAAACAGCGTTTTTCTATGTTTTTGCAAGTTTAAAACAGCAATTTTATCGTCATTTCTCATAAATCGCCGTTTCGCACGAAAGAAACATGAATTTGTCAGTTTAAATAGTTCAAAACAGCGTTTTTCTATGTTTTTGCAAGTTTAAAACAGCAATTTTATCGTCATTTCTCATAAATCGCCGTTTCGCACGAAAGAAACCTGAATTTATCAGTTTGAATAGTTAAAAACAGCGTTTTTCTATGTTTTTGCAAGTTTGAAACAGCGGTTTTATCGTCATTTCTCATAAATCGCCGTTTCGCACGAAAGAAACATGAATTTGTCAGTTTGAATAGTTAAAAACAGCGTTTTACTATGTTTTTGCAAGTTTAAAACAGCGATTTTATCGTCATTTCTCATAAATCGCCGTTTCGCCCGAAAGAAACATGAATTTGTCAGTTTGAATAGTTCAAAACATCGTTTTTCTATGTTTTTGCAAGTTTAAAACAGCAATTTTATCGTCATTTCTCATAAATCGCCGTTTCGCACGAAAGAAACATGAATTTATCAGTTTGAATAATTGAAAACAGCGTTTTTCTATGTTTTTGCAAGTTTAAAACAGCAGTTTTATCGTGATTTCAAAAAAATCCACCGTTTCGAACGAAAGAAATCTGAATTTATCAGTTTGAATAGTTAAAAACAGCGTTTTTCTATGTTTTTGCAAGTTTAAAACAGCAATTTTATCGTCATTTCTCATAAATCGCCGTTTCGCACGAAAGAAACCTGAATTTATCAGTTTGAATAGTTAAAAACAGCGTTTTTCTATGTTTTTGCAAGTTTGAAACAGCAATTTCATCGTCATTTCTCATAAATCGCCGTTTCACACGAAAGAAACATGAATTTGTCAGTTTGAATAGTTCAAAACAGCGTTTTTCTATGTTTTTGCAAGTTTAAAACAGCAATTTTATCGTAATTTCTCATAAATCGCCGTTTCGCACGGAAGAAACATGAATTTGTCAGTTTGAATAGTTGAAAACAGCGTTTTTCAATGTTTTTGCAAGTTTAAAACAGCAATTGTATCTTCATTTCTCATAAATCGCCGTTTCGCACGAAAGAAACATGAATTTATCAGTTTGAATAGTTAAAAACAGCGTTTTTCTATGTTTTTGCAAGTTTGAAACAGCGATTTTATCGTCATTTCTCATAAATCGCCGTTTCGCACGAAAGAAACATGAATTTGTCAGTTTGAATAGTTCAAAACATCGTTTTTCTATGTTTTTGCAAGTTTAAAACAGCAATTTTATCGTCATTTCTCATAAATCGCCGTTTCGCACGAAAGAAACATGAATTTATCAGTTTGAATAGTTGAAAACAGCGTTTTTCTATGTTTTTGCAAGTTTAAAACAGCAATTTTATCGTCATTTCTTATAAATCGCCGTTTCGCACGAAAGAAACATGAATTTGTCAGTTTAAATAGTTCAAAACAGCGTTTTTCTATGTTTTTGCAAGTTTAAAACAGCAATTTTATCGTCATTTCTCATAAATCGCCGTTAGCACGAAAGAAACCTGAATTTATCAGTTTGAATAGTTAAAAACAGCGTTTTTCTATGTTTTTGCAAGTTTGAAACAGCGATTTTATCGTCATTTCTCATAAATCGCCGTTTCGCACGAAAGAAACATGAATTTATCAGTTTGAATAATTGAAAACAGCGTTTTTCTATGTTTTTGCAAGTTTAAAACAGCAGTTTTATCGTGATTTCAAAAAAATCCACCGTTTCGAACGAAAGAAATCTGAATTTATCAGTTTGAATAGTTAAAAACAGCGTTTTTCTATGTTTTTGCAAGTTTAAAACAGCAATTTTATCGTCATTTCTCATAAATCGCCGTTTCGCACGAAAGAAACCTGAATTTATCAGTTTGAATAGTTAAAAACAGCGTTTTTCTATGTTTTTGCAAGTTTGAAACAGCAATTTCATCGTCATTTCTCATAAATCGCCGTTTCACACGAAAGAAACATGAATTTGTCAGTTTGAATAGTTCAAAACAGCGTTTTTCTATGTTTTTGCAAGTTTAAAACAGCAATTTTTTCGTAATTTCTCATAAATCGCCGTTTCGCACGGAAGAAACATGAATTTGTCAGTTTGAATAGTTGAAAACAGCGTTTTTCAATGTTTTTGCAAGTTTAAAACAGCAATTGTATCTTCATTTCTCATAAATCGCCGTTTCGCACGAAAGAAACATGAATTTATCAGTTTGAATAGTTAAAAACAGCGTTTTTCTATGTTTTTGCAAGTTTGAAACAGCGATTTTATCGTCATTTCTCATAAATCGCCGTTTCGCACGAAAGAAACATGAATTTGTCAGTTTGAATAGTTCAAAACATCGTTTTTCTATGTTTTTGCAAGTTTAAAACAGCAATTTTATCGTCATTTCTCATAAATCGCCGTTTCGCACGAAAGAAACATGAATTTATCAGTTTGAATAGTTGAAAACAGCGTTTTTCTATGTTTTTGCAAGTTTAAAACAGCAATTTTATCGTCATTTCTCATAAATCGCCGTTTCGCACGAAAGAAACATGAATTTGTCAGTTTAAATAGTTCAAAACAGCGTTTTTCTATGTTTTTGCAAGTTTAAAACAGCAATTTTATCGTCATTTCTCATAAATCGCCGTTTCGCACGAAAGAAACCTGAATTTATCAGTTTGAATAGTTAAAAACAGCGTTTTTCTATGTTTTTGCAAGTTTGAAACAGCGATTTTATCGTCATTTCTCATAAATCGCCGTTTCGCACGAAAGAAACATGAATTTGTCAGTTTGAATAGTTAAAAACAGCGTTTTTCTATGTTTTTGCAAGTTTGAAACAGCGATTTTATCGTCATTTCTCATAAATCGCCGTTTCGCACGAAAGAAACATGAATTTGTCAGTTTGAATAGTTCAAAACATCGTTTTTCTATGTTTTTGCAAGTTTAAAACAGCAATTTTATCGTCATTTCTCATAAATCGCCGTTTCGCACGAAAGAAACATGAATTTATCAGTTTGAATAGTTGAAAACAGCGTTTTTCTATGTTTTTGCAAGTTTAAAACAGCAATTTCATCGTCATTTCTCATAAATCGCCGTTTCGCAAGAAAGAAACATGAATTTGTCAGTTTAAATAGTTCAAAACAGCGTTTTTCTATGTTTTTGCAAGTTTAAAACAGCAATTTTATCGTAATTTCTCATAAATCGCCGTTTCGCACGGAAGAAACATGAATTTGTCAGTTTGAATAGTTGAAAACATCGTTTTTCAATGTTTTTGCAAGTTTAAATCAGCCATTTTATCGTGATTTCACAAAAATCCACCGTTTCGAACGTAAGAAACATGAATTTATCAGTTTGAATAGTTGAAAACAGCGTTTTTCTATGTTTTTGCATGTTTAAAACAGCAATTTTATCGTCATTTCTCATAAATCGCCGTTTCACACGAAAGAAACATGAATTTGTCAGTTTGAATAGTTCAAAACATCGTTTTTCTATGTTTTTGCAAGTTTAAAACAACAATTGTATCGTCATTTCTCATAAATCGCCGTTTCGCACGAAAGAAACATGAATTTGTCAGTTTGAATAATTCAAAACAGCGTTTTTCTATGTTTTTGCAAGTTTAAAACAGCAATTTTATCGTCATTTCTCAAAAATCGCCGTTTCGCACGAAAGAAACATGAATTTATCAGTTTGAATAATTGAAAACAGCGTTTTTCTATGTTTTTGCAAGTTTAAAACAGCAGTTTTATCGTGATTTCACAAAAATCCACCGTTTCGAACGAAAGAAATCTGAACTTATCAGTTTGAATAGTTAAAAACAGCGTTTTTCTATGTTTTTGCAAGTTTAAAACAGCAATTTTATCGTCATTTCTCATAAATCGCCGTTTCGCACGAAAGAAACCTGAATTTATCAGTTTGAATAGTTAAAAACAGCGTTTTTCTATGTTTTTGCAAGTTTTAAACAGCAATTTCATCGTCATTTCTCATAAATCGCCGTTTCACACGAAAGAAACATGAATTTGTCAGTTTGAATAGTTCAAAACAGAGTTTTTCTATGTTTTTGCAAGTTTAAAACAGCAATTTTATCGTAATTTCTCATAAATCGCCGTTTCGCACGGAAGAAACATGAATTTGTCAGTTTGAATAGTTGAAAACAGCGTTTTTCAATGTTTTTGCAAGTTTAAAACAGCAATTGTATCGTCATTTCTCATAAATCGCCGTTTCGAACGAAAGAAATCTGAATTTATTAGTTTGAATAGTTAAAAACAGCGTTTTTCTATGTTTTTGCAAGTTTAAAACAGCAATTTTATCGTCATTTCTCATAAATCGCCGTTTCGCACGAAAGAAACATGAATTTATCAGTTTGAATAGTTGAAAACAGCGTTTTTCTATGTTTTTTGCAAGTTTAAAACAGCAATTTTATCGTCATTTCTCATAAATCGCCGTTTCGCACGAAAGAAACATGAATTTGTCAGTTTGACTAGTTCAAAACAGCGTTTTTCTATGTTTTTGCAAGTTTAAAACAGCAATTTAATCGTGATTTCACAAAAATCCACCGTTTCGAACGTAAGAAACATGAATTTATCAGTTTGAATAGTTGAAAACAGCGTTTTTCTATGTTTTTGCAAGTTTAAAACAGGAATTTTATCGTAATTTCTCTTAAATCGCCGTTTCGCACGGAGAAACATGAATTTGTCAGTTTGAATAGTTTAAAACATCGTTTTTTAATGTTTTTGCAAGTTTTAATCAGCCATTTTATGGTGATTTCACAAAAATCCACCGTTTCGAACGAAAGAAATCTGAATTTATCAGTTTGAATAGTTAAAAACAGCGTTTTTCTATGTTTTTGCAAGTTTAAAACAGCAATTTTATCGTCATTTCTCATAAATCGCCGTTTCGCACGAAAGAAACATGATTTTATCAGTTTGAATAGTTGAAAACAGCGTTTTTCTATGTTTTTGCAAGTTTAAAACAGCATTTTATCGTCATTTCTCATAAATCGCCGTTTCGCACGAAAGAAACATGAATTTGTCAGTTTGACTAGTTCGAAACAGCGTTTTTCTGTTTTTGCAAGTTTAAAACAGCAATTTAATCGTGATTTCACAAAAATCCACCGTTTCGAACGTAAGAAACATGAATTTATCAGTTTGAATAGTTGAAAACAGCGTTTTTCTATGTTTTTGCAAGTTTAAAACAGGAATTTTATCGTAATTTCTCATAAATCGCCGTTTCGCACAGAAGAAACATGAATTTGTCAGTTTGAATAGTTGAAAACATCGTTTTTCAATGTTTTTGCAAGTTTAAATCAGCCATTTTATCGTGATTTCACAAAAATCCACCGTTTCGAACGTAAGAAACATGAATTTATCAGTTTGAATAGTTCAAAACAGCGTTTTTCTATGTTTTTGCAAGTTTAAAACAGCAATTTTTTCGTCATTTCTCATAAATCGCCGTTTCGCACGAAAGAAACATGAATTTGTCAGTTTGAATAGTTCAAAACAGCGTTTTTCTATGTTTTTGCAAGTTTAAAACAGCAATTTTATCGTCATTTCTCATAAATCGCCGTTTCGCACGAAAGAAACATGAATTTGTCAGTTAGAATAGTTCAAAACAGCGTTTTTCTATGTTTTTGCAAGTTTAAAACAGCAGTTTTATCGTCATTTCTCATAAATCGCCGTTTCGCACGAAAGAAACATGAATTTGTCAGTTTGAATAGTTCAAAACAGCGTTTTTCTATGTTTTTGCAAGTTTAAAACAGCAATTTTATCGTCATTTCTCATAAATCGCCGTTTCACACGAAAGAAACATGAATTTGCCAGTTTAAATAGTTCAAAACAGCGTTTTTTTATGTTTTTGCAAGTTTAAAACGGCAATTTAATCGTAATTTCTCATAAATCGCCGTTTCGCACGGAAGAAACATGAATTTGTCAGTTTGAATAGTTGAAAACAGCGTTTTTCAATGTTTTTGCAAGTTTAAAACAGCAATTTTATCGTGATTTCACAAAAATCCACCGTTTCGAACGTAAGAAACATGAATTTATCAGTTTGAATAGTTGAAAACAGCGTTTTTCTATGTTTTTGCATGTTTAAAACAGCAATTTTATCGTCATTTCTCATAAATCGCCGTTTCGCACGAAAGAAACATGAATTTGTCAGTTTGTATAGTTCAAAACAGCGTTTTTCTATGTTTTTGCAAGTTTAAAACAGCAATTTTATCGTCATTTCACAAAAATCCACCGTTTCGAACGTAAGAAACATGAATTTATCAGTTTGAATAGTTGAAAACAGCGTTTTCTATGTTTTTGCAAGTTTAAAACAGCAATTTTATTGTCATTTCTCATAAATCGCCGTTTCGCACGAAAGAAACATGAATTTGTGAGTTTGAATAGTTCAAAACAGCGTTTTTCTATGTTTTTGCAAGTTTAAAACAGCAATTTTATCGTCATTTCTCATAAATCGCCGTTTCGCACGAAAGAAACATGAATTTATCAGTTTGAATAGTTGAAAACAGCGTTTTTCTATGTTTTTGCAAGTTTAAAACAGCAATTTTATCGTCATTTCTCATAAATCACCGTTTCGCACGAGAGAAACATGAATTTGTCAGTTTGAATAGTTCAAAACAGCGTTTTTCTATGTTTTTGCAAGTTTAAAACAGCAATTTTATCGTCATTTCTCATAAATCGCCGTTTCGCACGAAAGAAACATGAATTTGTCAGTTTGAATAGTTCAAAACAGCGTTTTTCTATGTTTTTGCAAGTTTAAAACAGCAATTTTATCGTCATTTCTCATAAATCGCCGTTTCGCATGAAAGAAACATGAATTTGTCAGTTTTAATAGTTCAAAACAGCGTTTTTCTATGTTTTTGCAAGATTAAAACAGCAATTTTATCGTCATTTCTCATAAATCGCCGTTTCGCACGAAAGAAACATGAATTTATCAGTTTGAATAGTTCAAAACAGCGTTTTTCTATGTTTTTGCAAGATTAAAACAGCAATTTTATCGTCATTTCTCATAAATCGCCGTTTCGCACGAAACATGAATTTGTCAGTTTGACTAGTTCAAAACAGCGTTTTTCTATGTTTTTGCAAGTTTAAAACAGCAATTTAATCGTGATTTCACAAAAATCCACCGTTTCGAACGTAAGAAACATGAATTTATCAGTTTGAATTGTTCATAACAGCGTTTTTCTATGTTTTTGCAAGTTTAAAACAGCAATTTTATCGTCATTTCTCATAAATCGCCGTTTCGCACGAAAGAAACCTGAATTTATCAGTTTGAATAGTTCAAAACATCGTTTTTCTATGTTTTTGCAAGTTTAAAACAACAATTGTATCGTCATTTCTCATAAATCGCCGTTTCGCACGAAAGAAACATGAATTTGTCAGTTTGAATAATTCAAAACAGCGTTTTTCTATGTTTTTGCAAGTTTAAAACAGCAATTTTATCGTCATTTCCCATAAATCGCCGTTTCGCACGAAAGAAACATGAATTTATCAGTTTGAATAGTTGAAAACAGCGTTTTTCTATGTTTTTGCAAGTTTAAAACAGCAATTTTATCGTCATTTCTCATAAATCGCCGTTTCGCATGAAAGAAACATGAATTTGTCAGTTTTAATAGTTCAAAACAGCGTTTTTCTATGTTTTTGCAAGTTTAAAACAGCAATTGTATCGTCATTTCTCATAAATCGCCGTTTCGCACGAAAGAAACATGAATTTATCAGTTTGAATGGTTGAAAACAGCGTTTTTCTATGTTTTTGCAAGTTTAAAACAGCAATTTTATCGTCATTTCTCATAAAACGCCGTTTCGCACGAAAGAAACATGAATTTATCAGTTTGAATAGTTGAAAATAGCGTTTTTCTATGTTTTTGCAAGTTTAAAACAGCAGTTTTATCGTGATTTCACAAAAATCCACCGTTTCGAACGAAAGAAATCTGAATTTATCAGTTTGAATAGTTGAAAACAGCGTTTTTCTATGTTTTTGCATGTTTAAAACAGCAATTTTATCGTCATTTCTCATAAATCGCCGTTTCGCACGAAAGAAACATGAATTTGTCAGTTTGTATAGTTCAAAACAGCGTTTTTCTATGTTTTTGCAAGTTTAAAACAGCAATTTTATCGTCATTTCACAAAAATCCACCGTTTCGAACGTAAGAAACATGAATTTATCAGTTTGAATAGTTGAAAACAGCGTTTTCTATGTTTTTGCAAGTTTAAAACAGCAATTTTATTGTCATTTCTCATAAATCGCCGTTTCGCACGAAAGAAACATGAATTTGTGAGTTTGACTAGTTCAAAACAGCGTTTTTCTATGTTTTTGCAAGTTTAAAACAGCAATTTAATCGTGATTTCACAAAAATCCACCGTTTCGAACGTAAGAAACATGAATTTATCAGTTTGAATTGTTCATAACAGCGTTTTTCTATGTTTTTGCAAGTTTAAAACAGCAATTTTATCGTAATTTCTCATAAATCGCCGTTTCGCACGGAAGAAACATGAATTTGTCAGTTTGTATAGTTGAAAACAGCGTTTTTCCATGTTTTTGCAAGTTTAAAACAGCAATTTAATCGTGATTTCAAAAAAATTAACCGTTTCGAACGTAAGAAACATGAATTTATCAGTTTGAATAGTTGAAAACAGCGTTTTTCTATGTTTTTGCAAGTTTAAAACAGCAATTTTATCGTCATTTCTCATAAATCGCCGTTTCGCACGAAAGAAACCTGAATTTATCAGTTTGAATAGTTCAAAACATCGTTTTTCTATGTTTTTGCAAGTTTAAAACAACAATTGTATCGTCATTTCTCATAAATCGCCGTTTCGCACGAAAGAAACATGAATTTGTCAGTTTGAATAATTCAAAACAGCGTTTTTCTATGTTTTTGCAAGTTTAAAACAGCAATTTTATCGTCATTTCCCATAAATCGCCGTTTCGCACGAAAGAAACATGAATTTATCAGTTTGAATAGTTGAAAACAGCGTTTTTCTATGTTTTTGCAAGTTTAAAACAGCAATTTTATCGTCATTTCTCATAAATCGCCGTTTCGCATGAAAGAAACAT
The DNA here is from genome assembly GCA_963942605.1 of Poecilus cupreus. NCBI lineage: Eukaryota > Metazoa > Arthropoda > Insecta > Coleoptera > Carabidae > Poecilus > Poecilus cupreus. The sequence goes on along the minus strand of CAWWDY010000780.1, from coordinate 82,893 downwards.
GAATTTGTCAGTTTTAATAGTTCAAAACAGCGTTTTTCTATGTTTTTGCAAGTTTAAAACAGCAATTGTATCGTCATTTCTCATAAATCGCCGTTTCGCACGAAAGAAACATGAATTTATCAGTTTGAATGGTTGAAAACAGCGTTTTTCTATGTTTTTGCAAGTTTAAAACAGCAATTTTATCGTCATTTCTCATAAAACGCCGTTTCGCACGAAAGAAACATGAATTTATCAGTTTGAATAGTTGAAAATAGCGTTTTTCTATGTTTTTGCAAGTTTAAAACAGCAGTTTTATCGTGATTTCACAAAAATCCACCGTTTCGAACGAAAGAAATCTGAATTTATCAGTTTGAATAGTTGAAAACAGCGTTTTTCTATGTTTTTGCATGTTTAAAACAGCAATTTTATCGTCATTTCTCATAAATCGCCGTTTCGCACGAAAGAAACATGAATTTGTCAGTTTGTATAGTTCAAAACAGCGTTTTTCTATGTTTTTGCAAGTTTAAAACAGCAATTTTATCGTCATTTCACAAAAATCCACCGTTTCGAACGTAAGAAACATGAATTTATCAGTTTGAATAGTTGAAAACAGCGTTTTCTATGTTTTTGCAAGTTTAAAACAGCAATTTTATTGTCATTTCTCATAAATCGCCGTTTCGCACGAAAGAAACATGAATTTGTGAGTTTGAATAGTTCAAAACAGCGTTTTTCTATGTTTTTGCAAGTTTAAAACAGCAATTTTATCGTCATTTCTCATAAATCGCCGTTTCGCACGAAAGAAACATGAATTTATCAGTTTGAATAGTTGAAAACAGCGTTTTTCTATGTTTTTGCAAGTTTAAAACAGCAATTTTATCGTCATTTCTCATAAATCACCGTTTCGCACGAGAGAAACATGAATTTGTCAGTTTGAATAGTTCAAAACAGCGTTTTTCTATGTTTTTGCAAGTTTAAAACAGCAATTTTATCGTCATTTCTCATAAATCGCCGTTTCGCACGAAAGAAACATGAATTTGTCAGTTTGAATAGTTCAAAACAGCGTTTTTCTATGTTTTTGCAAGTTTAAAACAGCAATTTTATCGTCATTTCTCATAAATCGCCGTTTCGCATGAAAGAAACATGAATTTGTCAGTTTTAATAGTTCAAAACAGCGTTTTTCTATGTTTTTGCAAGATTAAAACAGCAATTTTATCGTCATTTCTCATAAATCGCCGTTTCGCACGAAAGAAACATGAATTTATCAGTTTGAATAGTTCAAAACAGCGTTTTTCTATGTTTTTGCAAGATTAAAACAGCAATTTTATCGTCATTTCTCATAAATCGCCGTTTCGCACGAAACATGAATTTGTCAGTTTGACTAGTTCAAAACAGCGTTTTTCTATGTTTTTGCAAGTTTAAAACAGCAATTTAATCGTGATTTCACAAAAATCCACCGTTTCGAACGTAAGAAACATGAATTTATCAGTTTGAATTGTTCATAACAGCGTTTTTCTATGTTTTTGCAAGTTTAAAACAGCAATTTTATCGTCATTTCTCATAAATCGCCGTTTCGCACGAAAGAAACCTGAATTTATCAGTTTGAATAGTTCAAAACATCGTTTTTCTATGTTTTTGCAAGTTTAAAACAACAATTGTATCGTCATTTCTCATAAATCGCCGTTTCGCACGAAAGAAACATGAATTTGTCAGTTTGAATAATTCAAAACAGCGTTTTTCTATGTTTTTGCAAGTTTAAAACAGCAATTTTATCGTCATTTCCCATAAATCGCCGTTTCGCACGAAAGAAACATGAATTTATCAGTTTGAATAGTTGAAAACAGCGTTTTTCTATGTTTTTGCAAGTTTAAAACAGCAATTTTATCGTCATTTCTCATAAATCGCCGTTTCGCATGAAAGAAACATGAATTTGTCAGTTTTAATAGTTCAAAACAGCGTTTTTCTATGTTTTTGCAAGTTTAAAACAGCAATTGTATCGTCATTTCTCATAAATCGCCGTTTCGCACGAAAGAAACATGAATTTATCAGTTTGAATGGTTGAAAACAGCGTTTTTCTATGTTTTTGCAAGTTTAAAACAGCAATTTTATCGTCATTTCTCATAAAACGCCGTTTCGCACGAAAGAAACATGAATTTATCAGTTTGAATAGTTGAAAATAGCGTTTTTCTATGTTTTTGCAAGTTTAAAACAGCAGTTTTATCGTGATTTCACAAAAATCCACCGTTTCGAACGAAAGAAATCTGAATTTATCAGTTTGAATAGTTGAAAACAGCGTTTTTCTATGTTTTTGCATGTTTAAAACAGCAATTTTATCGTCATTTCTCATAAATCGCCGTTTCGCACGAAAGAAACATGAATTTGTCAGTTTGTATAGTTCAAAACAGCGTTTTTCTATGTTTTTGCAAGTTTAAAACAGCAATTTTATCGTCATTTCACAAAAATCCACCGTTTCGAACGTAAGAAACATGAATTTATCAGTTTGAATAGTTGAAAACAGCGTTTTCTATGTTTTTGCAAGTTTAAAACAGCAATTTTATTGTCATTTCTCATAAATCGCCGTTTCGCACGAAAGAAACATGAATTTGTGAGTTTGACTAGTTCAAAACAGCGTTTTTCTATGTTTTTGCAAGTTTAAAACAGCAATTTAATCGTGATTTCACAAAAATCCACCGTTTCGAACGTAAGAAACATGAATTTATCAGTTTGAATTGTTCATAACAGCGTTTTTCTATGTTTTTGCAAGTTTAAAACAGCAATTTTATCGTAATTTCTCATAAATCGCCGTTTCGCACGGAAGAAACATGAATTTGTCAGTTTGTATAGTTGAAAACAGCGTTTTTCCATGTTTTTGCAAGTTTAAAACAGCAATTTAATCGTGATTTCAAAAAAATTAACCGTTTCGAACGTAAGAAACATGAATTTATCAGTTTGAATAGTTGAAAACAGCGTTTTTCTATGTTTTTGCAAGTTTAAAACAGCAATTTTATCGTCATTTCTCATAAATCGCCGTTTCGCACGAAAGAAACCTGAATTTATCAGTTTGAATAGTTCAAAACATCGTTTTTCTATGTTTTTGCAAGTTTAAAACAACAATTGTATCGTCATTTCTCATAAATCGCCGTTTCGCACGAAAGAAACATGAATTTGTCAGTTTGAATAATTCAAAACAGCGTTTTTCTATGTTTTTGCAAGTTTAAAACAGCAATTTTATCGTCATTTCCCATAAATCGCCGTTTCGCACGAAAGAAACATGAATTTATCAGTTTGAATAGTTGAAAACAGCGTTTTTCTATGTTTTTGCAAGTTTAAAACAGCAATTTTATCGTCATTTCTCATAAATCGCCGTTTCGCATGAAAGAAACATGAATTTGTCAGTTTTAATAGTTCAAAACAGCGTTTTTCTATGTTTTTGCAAGTTTAAAACAGCAATTGTATCGTCATTTCTCATAAATCGCCGTTTCGCACGAAAGAAACATGAATTTATCAGTTTGAATGGTTGAAAACAGCGTTTTTCTATGTTTTTGCAAGTTTAAAACAGCAATTTTATCGTCATTTCTCATAAAACGCCGTTTCGCACGAAAGAAACATGAATTTATCAGTTTGAATAGTTGAAAATAGCGTTTTTCTATGTTTTTGCAAGTTTAAAACAGCAGTTTTATCGTGATTTCACAAAAATCCACCGTTTCGAACGAAAGAAATCTGAATTTATCAGTTTGAATAGTTAAAAACAGCGTTTTTCTATGTTTTTGCAAGTTTAAAACAGCAATTTTATCGTCATTTCTCATAAATCGCCGTTTCGCACGAAAGAAACATGAATTTATCAGTTTGAATAGTTGAAAACAGCGTTTTTCTATGTTTTTGCAAGTTTAAAACAGCAATTTTATCGTCATTTCTCATAAATCGCCGTTTCGCACGAAAGAAACATGAATTTGTCAGTTTGACTAGTTCATAACAGCGTTTTTCTATGTTTTTGCAAGTTTAAAACAGCAATTTAATCGTGATTTCACAAAAATCCACCGTTTCGAACGTAAAAAACATGAATTTATCAGTTTGAATAGTTGAAAACAGCGTTTTTCTATGTTTTTGCAAATTTAAAACAGGCATTTTATCGTAATTTCTCATAAATCGCCGTTTCGCACGGAAGAAACATGAATTTGTCAGTTTGAATAGTTGAAAACATCGTTTTTCAATGTTTTTGCAAGTTTAAATCAGCCATTTTATCGTGATTTCACAAAAATCCGCCGTTTCGAACGAAAGAAATCTGAATTTATCAGTTTGAATAGTTAAAAACAGCGTTTTTCTATGTTTTTGCAAGTTTAAAACAGCAATTTTATCGTCATTTCTCATAAATCGCCGTTTCGCACGAAAGAAACATGAATTTATCAGTTTGAATAGTTGAAAACAGCGTTTTTCTATGTTTTTGCAAGTTTAAAACAGCAATTTTATCGTCATTTCTCATAAATCGCCGTTTCGCACGAAAGAAACATGAATTTGTCAGTTTGACTAGTTCAAAACAGCGTTTTTCAATGTTTTTGCAAGTTTAAAACAGCAATTTAATCGTGATTTCACAAAAATCCACCGTTTCGAACGTAAGAAACATGAATTTATCAGTTTAAATTGTTCAAAACAGCGTTTTTCTATGTTTTTGCAAGTTTAAAACAGCAATTTTATCGTAATTTCTCATAAATCGCCGTTTCGCACGGAAGAAACATAAATTTGTCAGTTTGAGTAGTTGAAAACAGCGTTTTTCAATGTTTTTGCAAGTTTAAAACAGCAATTTAATCGTGATTCCACAAAAATCCACCGTTTCGAACGTAAGAAACATGAATTTATCAGTTTGAATAGTTGAAAACAGCGTTTTTCTATGTTTTTGCAAGTTTAAAACAGCAATTTTATCGTCATTTCTCATAAATCGCCGTTTCGCACGAAAGAAACCTGAATTTATCAGTTTGAATAGTTAAAAACAGCGTTTTTCTATGTTTTTGCAAGTTTGAAACAGCAATTTCATCGTCATTTCTCATAAATCGCCGTTTCACACGAAAGAAACATGAATTTGTCAGTTTGAATAGTTCAAAACATCGTTTTTCTATGTTTTTGCAAGTTTAAAACAACAATTGTATCGTCATTTCTCATAAATCGCCGTTTCGCACGAAAGAAACATGAATTTGTCAGTTTGAATAATTCAAAACAGCGTTTTTCTATGTTTTTGCAAGTTTAAAACAGCAATTTTATCGTCATTTCTCATAAATCGCCGTTTCGCACGAAAGAAACATGAATTTATCAGTTTGAATAATTGAAAACAGCGTTTTTCTATGTTTTTGCAAGTTTAAAACAGCAGTTTTATCGTGATTTCACAAAAATCCACCGTTTCGAACGAAAGAAATCTGAATTTATCAGTTTGAATAGTTAAAAACAGCGTTTTTCTATGTTTTTGCAAGTTTAAAACAGCAATTTTATCGTCATTTCTCATAAATCGCCGTTTCGCACGAAAGAAACATGAATTTATCAGTTTGAATGGTTAAAAACAGCGTTTTTCTATGTTTTTGCAAGTTTGAAACAGCAATTTTATCGTCATTTCTCATAAAACGCCGTTTCGCACGAAAGAAACATGAATTTATCAATTTGAATAGTTGAAAACAGCGTTTTTCTATGTTTTTGCAAGTTTCAAACAGCAGTTTTATCGTGATTTCACAAAAATCCACCGTTTCGAACGAAAGAAATCTGAATTTATCAGTTTGAATAGTTGAAAACAGCGTTTTTCTATGTTTTTGCAAGTTTAAAACAGCAATTTTATCGTCATTTCTCATAAATCGCCGTTCCGCACGAAAGAAACATGAATTTATCAGTTTGAATAGTTGAAAACAGCGTTTTTCTATGTTTTTGCAAGTTTAAATCAGCAATTTTATCGTCATTTCTCATAAATCGCCGTTTCGCACGAAAGAAACATGAATTTGTCAGTTAGAATAGTTCAAAACAGCGTTTTTCTATGTTTTTGCAAGTTTAAAACAGCAATTTTATCGTAATTTCTCATAAATCGCCGTTTCGCACGGAAGAAACATGAATTTGTCAGTTTGAATAGTTGAAAACAGCGTTTTTCTATGTTTTTGCAAGTTTAAAACAGCAATTTTATCGTAATTTCTTATAAATCGCCGTTTCGCACGGAAGAAACATGAATTTGTCAGCTTGAATAGTTTAAACCGTGTTTTTCAATGTTTTTGCAAGTTTAAAACAGCAATTTTATCGTCATTTCTCATAAATCGCCGTTTCGCACGAAAGAAACATGAATTTGTCAGTTTGAATAGTTCAAAACAGCGTTTTTCTATGTTTTTGCAAGTTTAAAACAGCAATTTTATCGTCATTTCTCATAAATCGCCGTTTCGCACGAAAGAAACATGAATTTATCAGTTTGAATAGTTGAAAACAGCGTTTTTCTATGTTTTTGCAAGATTAAAACAGCAATTTTATCGTCATTTCTCATAAATCGCCGTTTCGCACGAAAGAAACATGAATTTGTCAGTTTGAATAGTTAAAAACAGCGTTTTTCTATGTTTTTGCAAGTTTAAAACAGCAATTTTATCGTCATTTCTCATAAATCGCCGTTTCGCACGAAAGAAACATGAATTTATCAGTTTGAATAGTTGAAAAAAGCGTTTTTCTATGTTTTTGCAAGTTTAAAACAGCAATTTTATCGTCATTTCTCATAAATCGCCGTTTCGCACGAAAGAAACATGAATTTATCAGTTTGAATAGTTGAAAACATCGTTTTTCAATGTTTTTGCAAGTTTAAATCAGCCATTTTATCGTGATTTCACAAAAATCCACCGTTTCGAATGAAAGAAATCTGAATTTATCAGTTTGAATAGTTAAAAACAGCGTTTTTCTATGTTTTTGCAAGTTTAAAACAGCAATTTTATCGTCATTTCTCATAAATCGCCGTTTTGCACGAAAGAAACATGAATTTATCAGTTTGAATAGTTGAAAACAGCGTTTTTCTATGTTTTTGCAAGTTTAAAACAGCAATTTCATCGTCATTTCTCATAAATCGCCGTTTCGCACGAAAGAAACATGAATTTGTCAGTTTGACTAGTTCAAAACAGCGTTTTTCTATGTTTTTGCAAGTTTAAAACAGCAATTTAATCGTGATTTCACAAAAATCCACCGTTTCGAACGTAAGAAACATGAATTTATCAGTTTGAATTGTTCAAAACAGCGTTTTTCTATGTTTTTGCAAGTTTAAAACAGCAATTTTATCGTAATTTCTCATAAATCGCCGTTTCGCACGGAAGAAACATGAATTTGTCAGTTTGAATAGTTGAAAACAGCGTTTTTCCATGTTTTTGCAAGTTTAAAACAGCAATTTAATCGTGATTTCAAAAAAATTAACCGTTTCGAACGTAAGAAACATGAATTTATCAGTTTGAATAGTTGAAAACAGCGTTTTTCTATGTTTTTGCAAGTTTAAAACAGCAATTTTATCGTCATTTCTCATAAATCGCCGTTTCGCACGAAAGAAACCTAAATTTATCAGTTTGAATAGTTCAAAACATCGTTTTTCTATGTTTTTGCAAGTTTAAAACAACAATTGTATCGTCATTTCTCATAAATCGCCGTTTCGCACGAAAGAAACATGAATTTGTCAGTTTGAATAATTCAAAACAGCGTTTTTCTATGTTTTTGCAAGTTTAAAACAGCAATTTTATCGTCATTTCCCATAAATCGCCGTTTCGCACGAAAGAAACATGAATTTATCAGTTTGAATAGTTGAAAACAGCGTTTTTCTATGTTTTTGCAAGTTTAAAACAGCAATTTTATCGTCATTTCTCATAAATCGCCGTTTCGCACGAAAGAAACATGAATTTATCAGTTTGAATAGTTGAAAACAGCGTTTTTCTATGTTTTTGCAAGTTTAAAACAGCAATTTTATCGTCATTTCTCATAAATCGCCGTTTCGCACGAAAGAAACATGAATTTATCAGTTTGAATAGTTGAAAACAGCGTTTTTCTATGTTTTTGCAAGTTTAAAACAGCAATTTTATCGTCATTTCTCATAAATCGCCGTTTCGCACGAAAGAAACATGAATTTTGTCAATTTGACTAGTTCAAAACAGCGTTTTTCAATGCTTTTGCAAGTTTAAAACAGCAATTTTATCGTAATTTCTCATAAATCGCCGTTTCGCACGAAAGAAACATGAATTTGTCAGTTTGAATAGTTCAAAACATCGTTTTTCTATGTTTTTGCAAGTTTAAAACAACAATTGTATCGTCATTTCTCATAAATCGCCGTTTCGCACGAAAGAAACTTGAATTTGTCAGTTTGAATAGTTCAAAACAGCGTTTTTCTATGTTTTTGCAAGTTTAAAACAGCAATTGTTTCGTCATTTCTCATAAATCGCCGTTTCGCACGAAAGAAACATGAATTTATCAGTTTGAATGGTTAAAAACAGCGTTTTTCTATGTTTTTGCAAGTTTGAAACAGCAATTTTATCGTCATTTCTCATAAAACGCCGTTTCGCACGAAAGAAACATGAATTTTACAATTTGAATAGTTGAAAACAGCGTTTGTCTATGTTTTTGCAAGTTTCAAACAGCAGTTTTATCGTGATTTCACAAAAATCCACCGTTTCGAACGAAAGAAATCTGAATTTATCAGTTTGAATAGTTGAAAACAGCGTTTTTCTATGTTTTTGCAAGTTTAAAACAGCAATTTTATCGTCATTTCTCATAAATCGCCGTTCCGCACGAAAGAAACATAAATTTATCAGTTTGAATAGTTGAAAACAGCGTTTTTCTATGTTTTTGCAAGTTTAAATCAGCAATTTTATCGTCATTTCTCATAAATCGCCGTTTCGCACGAAAGAAACATGAATTTGTCAGTTAGAATAGTTCAAAACAGCGTTTTTCTATGTTTTTGCAAGTTTAAAACAGCAATTTTATCGTCATTTCTCATAAATCGCCGTTTCGCACGAAAGAAACATGAATTTGTCAGTTTGAATAGTTTAAAACAGCGTTTTTCTATGTTTTTGCAAGTTTAAAACAGCAATTTTATCGTAATTTCTCATAAATCGCCGTTTCGCACGGAAGAAACATGAATTTGTCAGTTTGAATAGTTGAAAACAACGTTTTTCAATGTTTTTGCAAGTTTAAATCAGCAATTTTATCGTGATTTCACAAAAATCCACCGTTTCGAACGTAAGAAACATGAATTTATCAGTTTGAATAGTTGAAAACAGCGTTTTTCTATGTTTTTGCAAGTTTAAAACAGCAATTTTATCGTAATTTCTCATAAATCGCCGTTTCGCACGAAAGAAACCTGAATTTATCAGTTTGAATAGTTAAAAAAGCGTTTTTCTATGTTTTTGCAAGTTTAAAACAGCAATTTTATCGTCATTTCTCATAAATCGCCGTTTCGCAAGAAAGAAACATGAATTTGTCAGTTTGACTAGTTCAAAACAGCGTTTTTCTATGTTTTTGCAAATTTAAAACAGCAATTTTATCGTAATTTCTCATAAATCGCCGTTTCGCACGAAAGAAATATGAATTTGTCAGTTTGAATAGTTGAAAACAGCGTTTTTCAATGTTTTTGCAAGTTTAAAACAGCAATTTTATCGTCATTTTTTATAAATCGCCGTTTCGCACGAAAGAAACATGAATTTGTCAGTTTGAATAGTTCAAAACAGCGTTTTTCTATATTTTTGCAAGTTTAAAACAGCAATTTTATCGTCATTTCTCATAAATCGCCGTTTCACACGAAAGAAACATGAATTTGTCAGTTTGAATAGTTCAAAACAGCGTTTTTCTGTGTTTTTGCAAGTTTAAAACAGCAATTTTATCGTCATTTCTCATAAATCGCCGTTTCGCATGAAAGAAACATGAATTTGTCAGTTTGAATAGTTCAAAACAGCGTTTTTCTATGTTTTTGCAAGTTTAAAACAGCAATTTTATCGTCATTTCTCATAAATCGCCGTTTCGGACGAAAGAAACATGAATTTGTCAGTTTGAATAGTTCAAAACAGCGTTTTTCTATGTTTTGGCAAGTTTAAAACAGCAATTTTATCGTCATTTCTCATAAATCGCCGTTTCGCACGAAAGAAACATGAATTTGTCAGTTTGAATAGTTCAAAACAGCGTTTTTCTATGTTTTTGCAAGTTTAAAACAGCAATTTTATCGTCATTTCTCATAAATCGCCGTTTCGCACGAAAGAAACATGAATTTGTCAGTTTGATAGTTGAAAACATCGTTTTTCAATGTTTTTGCAAGTTTAAATCAGTCATTTTATCGTGATTTCACAAGAATCCACCGTTTCGAACGTAAGAAACATGAATTTATCAGTTTGAATAGTTCAAAACAGCGTTTTTCTATGTTTTTGCAAGTTTAAAACAGCAATTTTATCGTCATTTCTCATAAATCGCCGTTTCGCACGAGAGAAACATGAATTTGTCAGTTTGAATAGTTCAAAACAGCGTTTTTCTATGTTTTTGCAAGTTTAAAACAGCAATTTTATCGTCATTTCTCATAAATCGCCGTTTCGCACGAAAGAAACATGAATTTGTCAGTTTGAATAGTTCAAAACAGCGTTTTTCTATGTTTTTGCAAGTTTAAAACAGCAATTTTATCGTCATTTCTCATAAATCGCCGTTTCGCACGACAGAAACATGAATTTGTCAGTTTGAATAGTTCAAAACAGCGTTTTTCTATGTTTTTGCAAGTTTAAAACAGCAATTTTATCGTCATTTCTCATAAATCGCCGTTTCGCACGAAAGAAACCTGAATTTATCAGTTTGAATAGTTAAAAACAGCGTTTTTCTATGTTTTTGCAAGTTTGAAACAGCAATTCTATCGTCATTTCTCATAAATCGCCGTTTCGCACGAAAGAAACATGAATTTGTCAGTTTGAATAGTTCAAAACATCGTTTTTCTATGTTTCTGCAAGTTTAAAACAGCAATTGTCAGTTTGAAAAGTTGAAAACAGCGTTTTTCAATGTTTTTGCAAGTTTAAAACAGCAATTTAATCGTGATTTCACAAAAATCCACCGTTTCGAACGTAAGAAACATGAATTTATCAGTTTGAATAATTGAAAACAGCGTTTTTCTATGTTTTTGCAAGTTTAAAACAGCAATTTTATCGTCATTTCTCATAAATCGCCGTTTCGCACGAAAGAAACCTGAATTTATCAGTTTGAATAGTTAAAAACAGCGTTTTTCTATGTTTTTGCAAGTTTAAAACAGTTATTTTATCGTCATTTCTCATAAATCGACATTTCGCATGAAAGAAACATGAATTTGTCAGTTTGAATAGTTCAAAACAGCGTTTTTCTATGTTTTTGCAAGTTTAAAACAGCAACTTTATCGTCATTTCTCATAAAACGCCGTTTCGCACGAAAGAAACATGAATTTATCAGTTTGAATAGTTGAAAACAGCGTTTTTCTATGTTTTTGCAAGTTTAAAACAGCAGTTTTATCGTGATTTCACAAAAATCCACCGTTTCGAACGAAAGAAATCTGAATTTATCAGTTTGAATAGTTAAAAACAGGGTTTTTCTATGTTTTTGCAAGTTTAAAACAGCAATTTTATCGTCATTTCTCATAAATCGCCGTTTCGCACGAAAGAAACATGAATTTGTCAGTTTGAATAGTTCAAAACATCGTTTTTCAATGTTTTTGCAAGTTTAAATCAGCAATTTTATCGTCATTTCGCACGAAAGAAACATGAATTTATCAGTTTGAATAGTTGAAAACAGCGTTTTTCTATGTTTTTGCAAGTTTAAAACAGCAATTTTATCGTCATTTCTCATAAATCGCCGTTTCGCACGAAAGAAACATGAATTTGTCAGTTTGAATAGTTCAAAACAGCGTTTTTCTATGTTTTTGCAAGTTTAAAACAGGAATTTTATCGTAATTTCTCATAAATCGCCGTTTCGCACGGAAGAAACATGAATTTGTCAGTTTGAATAGTTGAAAACATCGTTTTTCAATGTTTTTGCAAGTTTAAATCAGCCATTTTATCGTGATTTCACAAAAATCCACCGTTTCGAACGTAAGAAACATGAATTTATCAGTTTGAATAGTTCAAAACAGCGTTTTTCTATGTTTTTGCAAGTTTAAAACAGCAATTTTATCGTCATTTCTCATAAATCGCCGTTTCGCACGAAAGAAACATGAATTTGTCAGTTTGAATAGTTCAAAACAGCGTTTTTCTATGTTTTTGCAAGTTTAAAACAGCAATTTTACCGTCATTTCTCATAAAACGCCGTTTCGCACGAAAGAAACATGAATTTGTCAGTTTGAATAGTTCAAAACAGCGTTTTTCTATGTTTTTGCAAGTTTAAAACAGCAATTTTATCGTCATTTCACAAAAATCCACCGTTTCGAACGTAAGAAACATGAATTTATCAGTTTGAATAGTTGAAAACAGCGTTTTTCTATGTTTTTGCAAGTTTAAAACAGCAATTTTATTGTCATTTCTCATAAATCGCCGTTTCGCACGAAAGAAACATGAATTTGTCAGTTTGAATAGTTCAAAACAGCGTTTTTCATGTTTTTGCAAGTTTAAAACAGCAATTTTATCGTCATTTCTCATAAATCGCCGTTTCACACGAAAGAAACATGAATTTGCCAGTTTGAATAGTTCAAAACAGCGTTTTTTTATGTTTTTGCAAGTTTAAAACAGCAATTTAATCGTAATTTCTCATAAATCGCCGTTTCGCACGGAAGAAACATGAATTTGTCAGTTTGAATAGTTGAAAACAGCGTTTTTCAATGTTTTTGCAAGTTTAAAACAGCAATTTTATCGTGATTTCACAAAAATCCACCGTTTCGAACGTAAGAAACATGAATTTATCAGTTTGAATAGTTGAAAACAGCGTTTTTCTATGTTTTTGCATGTTTAAAACAGCAATTTTATCGTCATTTCTCATAAATCGCCGTTTCGCACGGAAGAAACATGAATTTGTCAGTTTGAATAGTTGAAAACATCGTTTTTCAATGTTTTTGCAAGTTTAAAACAGCAATTTAATCGTGATTTCACAAAAATCCACCGTTTCGAACGTAAGAAACATGAATTTATCAGTTTGAATAGTTCAAAACAGCGTTTTTCTATGTTTTTGCAAGTTTAAAACAGCAATTTTATCGTCATTTCTCATAAATCGCCGTTTCGCACGAGAGAAACATGAATTTGTCAGTTTGAATAGTTCAAAACAGCGTTTTTCTATGTTTTTGCAAGTTTAAAACAGCAATTTTATCGTCATTTCTCATAAATCGCCGTTTCGCACGAAAGAAACATGAATTTGTCAGTTTGAATAGTTCAAAACAGCGTTTTTCTATGTTTTTGCAAGTTTAAAACAGCAATTTTATCGTCATTTCTCATAAATCGCCGTTTCGCACGACAGAAACATGAATTTGTCAGTTTGAATAGTTCAAAACAGCGTTTTTCTATGTTTTTGCAAGTTTAAAACAGCAATTTTATCGTCATTTCTCATAAATCGCCGTTTCGCACGAAAGAAATCTGAATTTATCAGTTTGAATAGTTAAAAACAGCGTTTTTCTATGTTTTTGCAAGTTTGAAACAGCAATTCTATCGTCATTTCTCATAAATCGCCGTTTCGCACGAAAGAAACATGAATTTGTCAGTTTGAATAGTTCAAAACATCGTTTTTCTATGTTTCTGCAAGTTTGAAACAGCAATTGTCAGTTTGAAAAGTTGAAAACAGCGTTTTTCAATGTTTTTGCAAGTTTAAAACAGCAATTTTATTGTCATTTCTCATAAATCGCCGTTTCGCACGAAAGAAACATGAATTTGTCAGTTTGAATAGTTCAAAACAGCGTTTTTCATGTTTTTGCAAGTTTAAAACAGCAATTTTATCGTCATTTCTCATAAATCGCCGTTTCACACGAAAGAAACATGAATTTGCCAGTTTAAATAGTTCAAAACAGCGTTTTTTTATGTTTTTGCAAGTTTAAAACAGCAATTTAATCGTAATTTCTCATAAATCGCCGTTTCGCACGGAAGAAACATGAATTTGTCAGTTTGAATAGTTGAAAACAGCGTTTTTCAATGTTTTTGCAAGTTTAAAACAGCAATTTTATCGTGATTTCACAAAAATCCACCGTTTCGAACGTAAGAAACATGAATTTATCAGTTTGAATAGTTGAAAACAGCGTTTTTCTATGTTTTTGCATGTTTAAAACAGCAATTTTATCGTCATTTCTCATAAATCGCCGTTTCGCACGGAAGAAACATGAATTTGTCAGTTTGAATAGTTGAAAACATCGTTTTTCAATGTTTTTGCAAGTTTAAAACAGCAATTTAATCGTGATTTCACAAAAATCCACCGTTTCGAACGTAAGAAACATGAATTTATCAGTTTGAATAGTTCAAAACAGCGTTTTTCTATGTTTTTGCAAGTTTAAAACAGCAATTTTATCGTCATTTCTCATAAATCGCCGTTTCGCACGAGAGAAACATGAATTTGTCAGTTTGAATAGTTCAAAACAGCGTTTTTCTATGTTTTTGCAAGTTTAAAACAGCAATTTTATCGTCATTTCTCATAAATCGCCGTTTCGCACGAAAGAAACATGAATTTGTCAGTTTGAATAGTTTAAAACAGCGTTTTTCTATGTTTTTGCAAGTTTAAAACAGCAATTTTATCGTCATTTCTCATAAATCGCCGTTTCGCACGACAGAAACATGAATTTGTCAGTTTGAATAGTTCAAAACAGCGTTTTTCTATGTTTTTGCAAGTTTAAAACAGCAATTTTATCGTCATTTCTCATAAATCGCCGTTTCGCACGAAAGAAACCTGAATTTATCAGTTTGAATAGTTAAAAACAGCGTTTTTCTATGTTTTTGCAAGTTTGAAACAGCAATTCTATCGTCATTTCTCATAAATCGCCGTTTCGCACGAAAGAAACATGAATTTGTCAGTTTGAATAGTTCAAAACATCGTTTTTCTATGTTTCTGCAAGTTTGAAACAGCAATTGTCAGTTTGAAAAGTTGAAAACAGCGTTTTTCAATGTTTTTGCAAGTTTAAAACAGCAATTTAATCGTGATTTCACAAAAATCCACCGTTTCGAACGTAAGAAACATGAATTTATCAGTTTGAATAATTGAAAACAGCGTTTTTCTATGTTTTTGCAAGTTTAAAACAGCAATTTTATCGTCATTTCTCATAAATCGCCGTTTCGCACGAAAGAAACCTGAATTTATCAGTTTGAATAGTTAAAAACAGCGTTTTTCTATGTTTTTGCAAGTTTAAAACAGTTATTTTATCGTCATTTCTCATAAATCGACATTTCGCATGAAAGAAACATGAATTTGTCAGTTTGAATAGTTCAAAACAGCGTTTTTCTATGTTTTTGCAAGTTTAAAACAGCAACTTTATCGTCATTTCTCATAAAACGCCGTTTTGCACGAAAGAAACATGAATTTATCAGTTTGAATAGTTGAAAACAGCGTTTTTCTATGTTTTTGCAAGTTTAAAACAACAGTTTTATCGTGATTTCACAAAAATCCACCGTTTCGAACGAAAGAAATCTGAATTTATCAGTTTGAATAGTTAAAAACAGCGTTTTTCTATGTTTTTGCAAGTTTAAAACAGCAATTTTATCGTCATTTCTCATAAATCGCCGTTTCGCACGAAAGAAACATGAATTTATCAGTTTGAATAGTTGAAAACAGCATTTTTCTATGTTTTTGCAAATTTAAAACAGCAATTTTATCGTCATTTCTCATAAATTGCCGTTTCGCACAAAAGAAATATGAATTTGTCAGTTTGACTAGTTCAAAACAGCGTTTTTCTATGTTTTTGCAAGTTTAAAACAGCAATTTAATCGTGATTTCACAAAAATCCACCGTTTCGAACGTAAGAAACATGAATTTATCAGTTTGAATAGTTGAAAACAGCGTTTTTCTATGTTTTTGCAAGTTTAAAACCGGAATTTTATCGTAATTTCTCATAAATCGCCGTTTCGCACGGAAGAAACATGAATTTGTCAGTTTGAATAGTTGAAAACATCGTTTTTTAATGTTTTTGCAAGTTTAAATCAGCCATTTTATCGTGATTTCACAAAAATCCACCGTTTCGAACGTAAGAAACATGAATTTATCAGTTTGAATAGTTGAAAACAGCGTTTTTCTATGTTTTTGCAAGTTTAAAACAGCAATTTTATCGTCATTTCTCATAAATCGCCGTTTCGCACGAAAGAAACATGAATTTGTCAGTTTGAATAGTTAAAAACATCGTTTTTCAATGTTTTTGCAAGTTTAAATCAGCAATTTTATCGTCATTTCGCACGAAAGAAACATGAATTTATCAGTTTGAATAGTTGAAAACAGCGTTTTTCTATGTTTTTGCAAGTTTAAAACAGCAATTTTATCGTCATTTCTCATAAATCGCCGTTTCGCACGAGAGAAACATGACTTTGTCAGTTTGAATAGTTCAAAACAGCGTTTTTCTATGTTTTTGCAAGTTTAAAACAGCAATTTTATCGTCATTTCTCATAAATCGCCGTTTCGCACGAAAGAAACATGAATTTGTCAGTTTGAATAGTTCAAAACAGCGTTTTTCTATGTTTTTGCAAGTTAAAAACAGGAATTTTATCGTAATTTCTCATAAATCGCCGTTTCGCACGGAAGAAACATGAATTTGTCAGTTTGAATAGTTGAAAACATCGTTTTTCAATGTTTTTGCAAGTTTAAATCAGCCATTTTATCGTGATTTCACAAAAATCCACCGTTTCGAACGTAAGAAACATGAATTTATCAGTTTGAATAGTTCAAAACAGCGTTTTTCTATGTTTTTGCAAGTTTAAAACAGCAATTTTATCGTCATTTCTCATAAATCGCCGTTTCGCACGAAAGAAACATGAATTTGTCAGTTTGAATAGTTCAAAACAGCGTTTTTCTATGTTTTTGCAAGTTTAAAACAGCAATTTTACCGTCATTTCTCATAAAACGCCGTTTCGCACGAAAGAAACATGAATTTGTCAGTTTGAATAGTTCTAAACAGCGTTTTTCTATGTTTTTGCAAGTTTAAAACAGCAATTTTATCGTCATTTCACAAAAATCCACCGTTTCGAACGTAAGAAACATGAATTTATCAGTTTGAATAGTTGAAAACAGCGTTTTTCTATGTTTTTGCAAGTTTAAAACAGCAATTTTATTGTCATTTCTCATAAATCGCCGTTTCGCACGAAAGAAACATGAATTTGTCAGTTTGAATAGTTCAAAACAGCGTTTTTCATGTTTTTGCAAGTTTAAAACAGCAATTTAATCGTAATTTCTCATAAATCGCCGTTTCGCACGGAAGAAACATGAATTTGTCAGTTTGAATAGTTGAAAACAGCGTTTTTCAATGTTTTTGCAAGTTTAAAACAGCAATTTTATCGTGATTTCACAAAAATCCACCGTTTCGAACGTAAGAAACATGAATTTATCAGTTTGAATAGTTGAAAACAGCGTTTTTCTATGTTTTTGCATGTTTAAAACAGCAATTTTATCGTCATTTCTCATAAATCGCCGTTTCGCACGGAAGAAACATGAATTTGTCAGTTTGAATAGTTGAAAACATCGTTTTTCAATGTTTTTGCAAGTTTAAAACAGCAATTTAATCGTGATTTCACAAAAATCCACCGTTTCGAACGTAAGAAACATGAATTTATCAGTTTGAATAGTTCAAAACAGCGTTTTTCTATGTTTTTGCAAGTTTAAAACAGCAATTTTATCGTCATTTCTCATAAATCGCCGTTTCGCACGAGAGAAACATGAATTTGTCAGTTTGAATAGTTCAAAACAGCGTTTTTCTATGTTTTTGCAAGTTTAAAACAGCAATTTTATCGTCATTTCTCATAAATCGCCGTTTCGCACGAAAGAAACATGAATTTGTCAGTTTGAATAGTTCAAAACAGCGTTTTTCTATGTTTTTGCAAGTTTAAAACAGCAATTTTATCGTCATTTCTCATAAATCGCCGTTTCGCACGACAGAAACATGAATTTGTCAGTTTGAATAGTTCAAAACAGCGTTTTTCTATGTTTTTGCAAGTTTAAAACAGCAATTTTATCGTCATTTCTCATAAATCGCCGTTTCGCACGAAAGAAACCTGAATTTATCAGTTTGAATAGTTAAAAACAGCGTTTTTCTATGTTTTTGCAAGTTTGAAACAGCAATTCTATCGTCATTTCTCATAAATCGCCGTTTCGCACGAAAGAAACATGAATTTGTCAGTTTGAATAGTTCAAAACATCGTTTTTCTATGTTTCTGCAAGTTTAAAACAGCAATTGTCAGTTTGAAAAGTTGAAAACAGCGTTTTTCAATGTTTTTGCAAGTTTAAAACAGCAATTTAATCGTGATTTCACAAAAATCCACCGTTTCGAACGTAAGAAACATGAATTTATCAGTTTGAATAATTGAAAACAGCGTTTTTCTATGTTTTTGCAAGTTTAAAACAGCAATTTTATCGTCATTTCTCATAAATCGCCGTTTCGCACGAAAGAAACCTGAATTTATCAGTTTGAATAGTTAAAAACAGCGTTTTTTTATGTTTTTGCAAGTTTAAAACAGTTATTTTATCGTCATTTCTCATAAATAGACATTTCGCATGAAAGAAACATGAATTTGTCAGTTTGAATAGTTCAAAACAGCGTTTTTCTATGTTTTTGCAAGTTTAAAACAGCAACTTTATCGTCATTTCTCATAAAACGCCGTTTTGCACGAAAGAAACATGAATTTATCAGTTTGAATAGTTGAAAACAGCGTTTTTCTATGTTTTTGCTAGTTTAAAACAACAGTTTTATCGTGATTTCACAAAAATCCACCGTTTCGAACGAAAGAAATCTGAATTTATCAGTTTGAATAGTTAAAAACAGCGTTTTTCTATGTTTTTGCAAGTTTAAAACAGCAATTTTATCGTCATTTCTCATAAATCGCCGTTTCGCACGAAAGAAACATGAATTTATCAGTTTGAATAGTTGAAAACAGCATTTTTCTATGTTTTTGCAAATTTAAAACAGCAATTTTATCGTCATTTCTCATAAATTGCCGTTTCGCACAAAAGAAATATGAATTTGTCAGTTTGACTAGTTCAAAACAGCGTTTTTCTATGTTTTTGCAAGTTTAAAACAGCAATTTAATCGTGATTTCACAAAAATCCACCGTTTCGAACGTAAGAAACATGAATTTATCAGTTTGAATAGTTGAAAACAGCGTTTTTCTATGTTTTTGCAAGTTTAAAACCGGAATTTTATCGTAATTTCTCATAAATCGCCGTTTCGCACGGAAGAAACATGAATTTGTCAGTTTGAATAGTTGAAAACATCGTTTTTTAATGTTTTTGCAAGTTTAAATCAGCCATTTTATCGTGATTTCACAAAAATCCACCGTTTCGAACGTAAGAAACATGAATTTATCAGTTTGAATAGTTGAAAACAGCGTTTTTCTATGTTTTTGCAAGTTTAAAACAGCAATTTTATTGTCATTTCTCATAAATCGCCGTTTCGCACGAAAGAAACATGAATTTGTCAGTTTGAATAGTTCAAAACAGCGTTTTTCTATGTTTTTGCAAGTTTAAAACAGCAATTTTATCGTCATTTCTCATAAATCGCCGTTTCACACGAAAGAAACATGAATTTGCCAGTTTGAATAGTTCAAAACAGCGTTTTTTTATGTTTTTGCAAGTTTAAAACAGCAATTTAATCGTAATTTCTCATAAATCGCCGTTTCGCACGGAAGAAACATGAATTTGTCAGTTTGAATAGTTGAAAACAGCGTTTTTCAATGTTTTTGCAAGTTTAAAACAGCAATTTTATCGTGATTTCACAAAAATCCACCGTTTCGAACGTAAGAAACATGAATTTATCAGTTTGAATAGTTGAAAACAGCGTTTTTCTATGTTTTTGCATGTTTAAAACAGCAATTTTATCGTCATTTCTCATAAATCGCCGTTTCGCACGGAAGAAACATGAATTTGTCAGTTTGAATAGTTGAAAACATCGTTTTTCAATGTTTTTGCAAGTTTAAATCAGCCATTTTCTCGTGATTTCACAAAAATCCACCGTTTCGAACGTAAGAAACATGAATTTATAAGTTTGAATAGTTCAAAACAGCGTTTTTCTATGTTTTTGCAAGTTTAAAACAGCAATTTTATCGTCATTTCTCATAAATCGCCGTTTCGCACGAAAGAAACATGAATTTGTCAGTTTGAATAGTTCAAAACAGCGTTTTTCTATGTTTTTGCAAGTTTAAAACAGCAATTTTATCGTCATTTCTCATAAATCGCCGTTTCGCACGAAAGTAACATGAATTTGTCAGTTTGAATAGTTCAAAACAGCGTTTTTCTATGTTTTTGCAAGTTTAAAACAGCAATTTTATCGTCATTTCACAAAAATCCACAGTTTCGAACGTAAGAAACATGAATTTATCAGTTTGAATAGTTGAAAACAGCGTTTTTCTATGTTTTTGCAAGTTTAAAACAGCAATTTTATTGTCATTTCTCATAAATCGCCGTTTCGCACGAAAGAAACATGAATTTGTCAGTTTGAATAGTTCAAAACAGCGTTTTTCTATGTTTTTGCAAGTTTAAAACAGCAATTTTATCGTCATTTCTCATAAATCGCCGTTTCACACGAAAGAAACATGAATTTGCCAGTTTGAATAGTTCAAAACAGCGTTTTTTTATGTTTTTGCAAGTTTAAAACAGCAATTTAATCGTAATTTCTCATAAATCGCCGTTTCGCACGGAAGAAACATGAATTTGTCAGTTTGAATAGTTGAAAACAGCGTTTTTCAATGTTTTTGCAAGTTTAAAACAGCAATTTTATCGTGATTTCACAAAAATTCACCGTTTCGAACGTAAGAAACATGAATTTATCAGTTTGAATAGTTGAAAACAGCGTTTTACTATGTTTTTGCATGTTTAAAACAGCAATTTTATCGTCATTTCTCATAAATCGCCGTTTCGCACGAAAGAATCATGAATTTGTCATTTTGAATAGTTCAAAACAGCGTTTTTCTATGTTTTTGCAAGTTTAAAACAGCAATTTTATTGTCATTTCTCATAAATCGCCGTTTCGCACGAAAGAAACATGAATTTGTCAGTTTGAATAGTTCAAAACAGCGTTTATCTATGTTTTTGCAAGTTTAAAACAGCAATTTTATCGTCATTTCTCATAAATCGCCGTTTCGCACGAAAGAAACATGAATTTGTCAGTTTGAATAGTTCAAAATAGCGTTTTTCTATGTTTTTGCAAGTTTAAAACAGCAATTTTATCGTCATTTCTCATAAATCGCCGTTTCGCACGAATGAAACCTGAATTTGTCAGTTTGAATAGTTAAAAAAGCGTTTTTCTATGTTTTTGCAAGTTTAAAACAGCAATTTTATCGTCATTTCTCATAAATCGCCGTTTCGCAAGAAAGAAACATGAATTTGTCAGTTTGACTAGTTCAAAACAGCGTTTTTCTATGTTTTTGCAAATTTAAAACAGCAATTTTATCGTAATTTCTCATAAATCGCCGTTTCACACGAAAGAAACATGAATTTGTCAGTTTGAATAGTTCAAAACAGCGTTTTTCTATGTTTTTGCAAGTTTAAAACAGCAATTTTATCGTCATTTCTCATAAATCGCCGTTTCGCATGAAAGAAACATGAATTTGTCAGTTTGAATAGTTCAAAACAGCGTTTTTCTATGTTTTTGCAAGTTTAAAACAGCAATTTTATCGTCATTTCTCATAAATCGCCGTTTCGCACGAAAGAAACATGAATTTGTCAGTTTGAATAGTTCAAAACAGCGTTTTTCTATGTTTTTGCAAGTTTAAAACAGCAATTTTATCGTCATTTCTCATAAATCGCCGTTTCGCATGAAAGAAACATGAATTTGTCAGTTTGAATAGTTCAAAACAGAGTTTTTTTATGTTTTTGCAAGTTTAAAACAGCACTTTTATCGTCATTACTCATAAATCGCCGCTTCGCACGAAAAAACATGAATTTATCAGTTTGAATAGTTAAAAACAGCGTTTTTTTATGTTTTTGCAAGTTTGAAACAGCAATTTTATCGTCATTTCTCATAAATCGCCGTTTCGCACGAAAGAAACATGAATTTGTCAGTTTGAATAGTTCAAAACATCGTTTTTCTATGTTTTTGCATGTTTAAAACAGCAATTGTCAGTTTGAATAGTTGAAAACAGCGTTTTTCAATGTTTTTGCAAGTTTAAAACAGCAATTTAATCGTGATTTCACAAAAATCCACCGTTTCGAACGTAAGAAACATGAATTTATCAGTTTGAATAATTGAAAACAGCGTTTTTCTATGTTTTTGCAAGTTTAAAACAGCAATTTTATCGTCATTTCTCATAAATCGCCGTTTTGCACGAAAGAAACCTGAATTTATCAGTTTGAATAGTTAAAAACAGCGTTTTTCTATGTTTTTGCAAGTTTAAAACAGCAATTTTATCGTCATTTCTCATAAATCGACGTTTCGCATGAAAGAAACATGAATTTGTCAGTTTGAATAGTTCAAAACAGCGTTTTTCTATGTTTTTGCAAGTTTTAAACAGCAACTTTATCGTCATTTCTCATAAAACGCCGTTTCGCACGAAAGAAACATGAATTTATCAGTTTGAATGGTTGAAAACAGCGTTTTTCTATGTTTTTGCAAGTTTAAAACAGCAACTTTATCGTCATTTCTCATAAATCGCCGTTTCGCACGAAAGAAACATGAATTTGTCAGTTTGAATAGTTCAAAACAGCGTTTTTCTATGTCTTTGCAAGTTTAAAACAGCAATTTTATCGTCATTTCTCATAAATCGCCGTTTCGCACGAAAGAAACATGAATTTGTCAGTTTGAATAGTTCAAAACAGCGTTTTTCTATGTTTTTGCAAGTTTAAAACAGCAGTTTTATCGTGATTTCACAAAAATCCACCGTTTCGAACAAAAGAAATCTGAATTTATCAGTTTGAATAGTTAAAAACAGCGTTTTTCTATGTTTTTGCAAGTTTAAAACAGCAATTTTATCGTCATTTCTCATAAATCGCCGTTTCGCACAAAAGAAACATAAATTTGTCAGTTTGAATAGTTCAAAACAGCGTTTTTCTATGTTTTTGCAAGTTTAAAACAGCAATTTTATCCTCATTTCTCATAAATCGCCGTTTCGCACGAAAGAAACATGAATTTGTCAGTTTGAATAGTTCAAAACAGCGTTTTTCTATGTTTTTGCAAATTTAAAACAGCAATTTTATCGTCATTTCACAAAAATCCACCGTTTCGAACGTAAGAAACATGAATTTATCAGTTTGAATAGTTGAAAACAGCGTTTTTATATGTTTTTGCAAGTTTAAAACAGCAATTTTATTGTCATTTCTCATAAATCGCCGTTTCGCACGAAAGAAACATGAATTTGTCAGTTTGAATAGTTCAAAACAGCGTTTTTCTATGTTTTTGCAAGTTTAAAACAGCAATTTTATCGTCATTTCTCAAAAATCGCCGTTTCACACGAAAGAAACATGAATTTGCCAGTTTGAATAGTTCAAAACAGCGTTTTTTTATGTTTTTGCAAGTTTAAAACAGCAATTTAATCGTAATTTCTCATAAATCGCCGTTTCGCACGGAAGAAACATGAATTTGTCAGTTTGAATAGTTGAAAACAGCGTTTTTCAATGTTTTTGCAAGTTTAAAACAGCAATTTTATCGTGATTTCACAAAAATCCACCGTTTCGAACGTAAGAAACATGAATTTATCAGTTTGAATAGTTGAAAACAGCGTTTTTCTATGTTTTTGCATGTTTAAAACAGCAATTTTATCGTCATTTCTCATAAATCGCCGTTTCGCACGGAAGAAACATGAATTTGTCAGTTTGAATAGTTGAAAACATCGTTTTTCAATGTTTTTGCAAGTTTAAATCAGCCATTTTCTCGTGATTTCACAAAAATCCACCGTTTCGAACGTAAGAAACATGAATTTATCAGTTTGAATAGTTCAAAACAGCGTTTTTCTATGTTTTTGCAAGTTTAAAACAGCAATTTATTGTCATTTCTCATAAATCGCCGTTTCGCACGAAAGAAACATGAATTTGTCAGTTTGAATAGTTCAAAACAGCGTTTTTCTATGTTTTTGCAAGTTTAAAACAGCAATTTTATCGTCATTTCTCATAAATCGCCGTTTCGCACGAAAGTAACATGAATTTGTCAGTTTGAATAGTTCAAAACAGCGTTTTTCTATGTTTTTGCAAGTTTAAAACAGCAATTTTATCGTCATTTCACAAAAATCCACAGTTTCGAACGTAAGAAACATGAATTTATCAGTTTGAATAGTTGAAAACAGCGTTTTTCTATGTTTTTGCAAGTTTAAAACAGCAATTTTATTGTCATTTCTCATAAATCGCCGTTTCGCACGAAAGAAACATGAATTTGTCAGTTTGAATAGTTCAAAACAGCGTTTTTCTATGTTTTTGCAAGTTTAAAACAGCAATTTTATCGTCATTTCTCATAAATCGCCGTTTCACACGAAAGAAACATGAATTTGCCAGTTTGAATAGTTCAAAACAGCGTTTTTTTATGTTTTTGCAAGTTTAAAACAGCAATTTAATCGTAATTTCTCGTAAATCGCCGTTTCGCACGGAAGAAACATGAATTTGCATGTTTGAATAGTTGAAAACAGCGTTTTTCAATGTTTTTGCAAGTTTAAAACAGCAATTTTATCGTGATTTCAAAAAATCCACCGTTTCGAACGTAAGAAACATGAATTTATCAGTTTGAATAGTTGAAAACAGCGTTTTACTATGTTTTTGCATGTTTAAAACAGCAATTTTATCGTCATTTCTCATAAATCGCCGTTTCGCACGAAAGAAACATGAATTTGTCATTTTGAATAGTTCAAAACAGCGTTTTTCTATGTTTTTGCAAGTTTAAAACAGCAATTTTATTGTCATTTCTCATAAATCGCCGTTTCGCACGAAAGAAACATGAATTTGTCAGTTTGAATAGTTCAAAACAGCGTTTTTCTATGTTTTTGCAAGTTTAAAACAGCAATTTTATCGTCATTTCTCATAAATCGCCGTTTCGCACGAAAGAAACATGAATTTGTCAGTTTGAATAGTTCAAAACAGCGTTTATCTATGTTTTTGCAAGTTTAAAACAGCAATTTTATCGTCATTTCTCATAAATCGCCGTTTCGCACGAAAGAAACCTGAATTTGTCAGTTTGAATAGTTAAAAAAGCGTTTTTCTATGTTTTTGCAAGTTTAAAACAGCAATTTTATCGTCATTTCTCATAAATCGCCGTTTCGCAAGAAAGAAACATGAATTTGTCAGTTTGACTAGTTCAAAACAGCGTTTTTCTATGTTTTTGCAAATTTAAAACAGCAATTTTATCGTAATTTCTCATAAATCGCCGTTTCACACGAAAGAAACATGAATTTGTCAGTTTGAATAGTTCAAAACAGCGTTTTTCTATGTTTATGCAAGTTTAAAACAGCAATTTTATCGTCATTTCTCATAAATCGCCGTTTCGCATGAAAGAAACATGAATTTGTCAGTTTGAATAGTTCAAAACAGCGTTTTTCTATGTTTTTGCAAGTTTAAAACAGCAATTTTATCGTCATTTCTCATAAATCGCCGTTTCGCACGAAAGAAACATGAATTTGTCCGTTTGAATAGTTCAAAACAGCGTTTTTCTATATTTTTGCAAGTTTAAAACAGCAATTTTATCGTCATTTCTCATAAATCGCCGTTTCACACGAAAGAAACATGAATTTGTCAGTTTGAATAGTTCAAAACAGCGTTTTTCTATGTTTTTGCAAGTTTAAAACAGCAATTTTATCGTCATTTCTCATAAATAGCCGTTTCGCATGAAAGAAACATGAATTTGTCAGTTTGAATAGTTCAAAACAGCGTTTTTTTATGTTTTTGCAAGTTTAAAACAGCAATTTTATCGTCATTACTCATAAATCGCCGTTTCGCACGAAAAAACATGAATTTATCAAATTGAATAGTTAAAAACAGCGTTTTTCTATGTTTTTGCAAGTTTGAAACAGCAATTTTATCATTTCTCATAAATCGCTGTTTCGCACGAAAGAAACATGAATTTGTCAGTTTGAATAGTTCAAAACATCGTTTTTCTATGTTTTTGCATGTTTAAAACAGCAATTGTCAGTTTGAATAGTTGAAAACAGCGTTTTTCAATGTTTTTGCAAGTTTAAAACAGCAATTTAATCGTGATTTCACAAAAATCCACCGTTTCGAACGTAAGAAACATGAATTTATCAGTTTGAATAATTGAAAACAGCGTTTTTCTATGTTTTTGCAAGTTTAAAACAGCAATTTTATCGTCATTTCTCATAAATCGCCGTTTTGCACGAAAGAAACCTGAATTTATCAGTTTGAATAGTTAAAAACAGCGTTTTTCTATCTTTTTGCAAGTTTAAAACAGCAATTTTATCGTCATTTCTCATAAATCGACGTTTCGCATGAAAGAAACATGAATTTGTCAGTTTAAATAGTTCAAAACAGCGTTTTTCTATGTTTTTGCAAGTTTTAAACAGCAACTTTATCGTCATTTCTCATAAAACGCCGTTTCGCACGAAAGAAACATGAATTTATCAGTTTGAATGGTTGAAAACAGCGTTTTTCTATGTTTTTGCAAGTTTAAAACAGCAACTTTATCGTCATTTCTCATAAATCGCCGTTTCGCACGAAAGAAACATGAATTTGTCAGTTTGAATAGTTCAAAACAGCGTTTTTCTATGTCTTTGCAAGTTTAAAACAGCAATTTTATCGTCATTTCTCATAAATCGCCGTTTCGCACGAAAGAAACATGAATTTGTCAGTTTGAATAGTTCAAAACAGCGTTTTTCTATGTTTTTGCAAGTTTAAAACAGCAGTTTTATCGTGATTTCACAAAAATCCACCGTTTCGAACGAAAGAAATCTGAATTTATCAGTTTGAATAGTTAAAAACAGCGTTTTTCTATGTTTTTGCAAGTTTAAAACAGCAATTTTATCGTCATTTCTCATAAATCGCCGTTTCGCACAAAAGAAACATAAATTTGTCAGTTTGAATAGTTCAAAACAGCGTTTTTCTATGTTTTTGCAAGTTTAAAACAGCAATTTTATCGTCATTTCTCATAAATCGCCGTTTCGCACGAAAGAAACATGAATTTGTCAGTTTGAATAGTTCAAAACAGCGTTTTCTATGTTTTTGCAAGTTTTAAACAGCAATTTTATCGTCATTTCACAAAAATCCACCGTTTCGAACGTAAGAAACATGAATTTATCAGTTTGAATAGTTGAAAACAGCGTTTTTATATGTTTTTGCAAGTTTAAAACAGCAATTTTATTGTCATTTCTCATAAATCGCCGTTTCGCACGAAAGAAACATGAATTTGTCAGTTTGAATAGTTCAAAACAGCGTTTTTCTATGTTTTTGCAAGTTTAAAACAGCAATTTTATCGTCATTTCACAAAAATCCACCGTTTCGAACGTAAGAAACATGAATTTATCAGTTTGAATAGTTGAAAACAGCGTTTTTATATGTTTTTGCAAGTTTAAAACAGCAATTTTATTGTCATTTCTCATAAATCGCCGTTTCGCACGAAAGAAACATGAATTTTTCAGTTTGAATAGTTCAAAACAGCGTTTTTCTATGTTTTTGCAAGTTTAAAACAGCAATTTTATTGTCATTTCTCATAAATCGCCGTTTCACACGAAAGAAACATGAATTTGCCAGTTTGAATAGTTCAAAACAGCGTTTTTCTATGTTTTTGCAAGTTTAAAACAGCAATTTAATCGTAATTTCTCATAAATCGCCGTTTCGCACGGAAGAAACATGAATTTGTCAGTTTGAATAGTTGAAAAAAGCGTTTTTCTATGTTTTTGCAAGTTTAAAACAGCAATTTTATCGTCATTTCTCATAAATCGCCGTTTCGCACAAAAGAAACATGAATTTGTCAGTTAGAATAATTGAAAACAGCGTTTTTCTATGTTTTTGCAAGTTTAAAACAGCAATTTTATCGTCATTTCTCATAAATCGCCGTTTCGCACGAAAGAAACATGAATTTGTCAGTTTGAATAGTTCAAAACAGCGTTTTTCTATATTTTTGCAAGTTTAAAACAGCAATTTTATCGTCATTTCTCATAAATCGCCGTTTCACACGAAAGAAACATGAATTTGTCAGTTTGAATAGTTCAAAACAGCGTTTTTCTATGTTTTTGCAAGTTTAAAACAGCAATTTTATCGTCATTTCTCATAAATCGCCGTTTCGCATGAAAGAAACATGAATTTGTCAGTTTGAGAAGTTCAAAACAGCGTTTTTCTATGTTTTTGCACGTTTAAAACAGCAATTTTATCGTCATTTCTCATAAATCGCCGTTTCGCACGAAAAAACATGAATTTATCAATTTGAATGGATGAAAACAGCGTTTTTCTATGTTTTTGCAAGTTTAAAACAGCAATTTTATCGTCATTTCTCATAAATCGCCGTTTCGTACGAAAGAAACATGAATTTGTCAGTTTGAATAGTTCAAAACAGCGTTTTTCTATGTTTTTGCAAGTTTAAAACAGCAATTTTATTGTCATTTCTCATAAATCGCCGTTTCGCACAAAAGAAACATGAATTTGTCAGTTTGAATAGTTCAAAACAGCGTTTTTCTATGTTTTTGCAAGTTTAAAACAGCAATTTTATCGTCATTTCTCATAAATCGCCGTTTCGCACGAAAGAAACCTGAATTTATCAGTTTGAATAGTTAAAAACAGCGTTTTTCTATGTTTTTGCAAGTTTAAAACAGCAATTTTATCGTCATTTCTCATAAATCGCCGTTTCGCATGAAAGAAACATGAATTTGTCAGTTTGAATAGTTCAAAACAGCGTTTTTCTATGTTTTTGCAAGTTTAAAACAGCAACTTTATCGTCATTTCTCATAAAACGCCCTTTCGCACGAAAGAAACATGAATTTATCAGTTTGAATAGTTGAAAACAGCGTTTTTCTATGTTTTTGCAAGTTTAAAACAGCAGTTTTATCGTGATTTCACAAAAATCCACCGTTTCGAACGAGAGAAATCTGAATTTATCAGTTTGAATAGTTAAAAACAGCGTTTTTCTATGTTTTTGCAAGTTTAAAACAGCAATTTTATCGTCATTTCTCATAAATCGCCGTTTCGCACGAAAGAAACATGAATTTATCAGTTTGAATAGTTGAAAACAGCGTTTTTCTATGTTTTTGCAAGTTTAAAACAGCAATTTTATCGTCATTTCTCATAAATCGCCGTTTCGCACGAAAGAAACATGAATTTGTCAGTTTGACTAGTTCAAAACAGCGTTTTTCTATGTTTTTGCAAGTTTAAAACAGCAATTTAATCGTGATTTCACATAAATCCACCGTTTCGAACGTAAGAAACATGAATTTATCAGTTTGAATAGTTGAAAACAGCGTTTTTCTATGTTTTTGCAAGTTTAAAACAGGAATTTTATCGTAATTTCTCATAAATCGCCGTTTCGCATGGAAGAAACATGAATTTGTCAGTTTGAATAGTTGAAAACATCGTTTTTCAATGTTTTTGCAAGTTTAAATCAGCCATTTTATCGTGATTTCACAAAAATCCACCGTTTCGAACGTAAGAAACATGAATTTATCAGTTTGAATAGTTCAAAATAGCGTTTTTCTATGTTTTTGCAAGTTTAAAACAGCAATTTTATCGTCATTTTTCATAAATCGCCGTTTCGCACGAAAGAAACATGAATTTGTCAGTTTGAATAGTTCAAAACAGCGTTTTTCTATGTTTTTGCAAGTTTAAAACAGCAATTTTATCGTCATTTCTCATAAATCGCCGTTTCGCACGAAAGAAACATGAATTTGTCAGTTTGAATAGTTCAAAACAGCGTTTTTCTATGTTTTTGCAAGTTTAAAACAGCAATTTTATCGTCATTTCACAAAAATCCACCGTTTCGAACGTAAGAAACATGAATTTATCAGTTTGAATAGTTGAAAACAGCGTTTTTCTATGTTTTTGCAAGTTTAAAACAGCAATTTTATCGTCATTTCTCATAAATCGCCGTTTCGCACGAAAGAAACATGAATTTATCAGTTTGAATAGTTGAAATCAGCGTTTTTCTATGTTTTTGCAAGTTTAAAACAGCAATTTTATCGTCATTTCTCATAAATCGCCGTTTCGCACGAGGGAAACATGAATTTGTCAGTTTGAATAGTTCAAAACAGCATTTTTCTATGTTTTTGCAAGTTTAAAACAGCAATTTTATCGTCATTTCTCATAAATCGTCGTTTCGCACGAAAGAAACATGAATTTGTCAGTTTGAATAGTTCAAAACAGCGTTTTTCTATGTTTTTGCAAGTTTAAAACAGCAATTTTATCGTAATTTCTCATAAATCGCCGTTTCGCACGGAAGAAACATGAATTTGTCAGTTTGAATAGTTGAAAACAACGTTTTTCAATGTTTTTGCAAGTTTAAATCAGCAATTTTATCGTGATTTCACAAAAATCCACCGTTTTGAACGTAAGAAACATGAATTTATCAGTTTGAATAGTTGAAAACAGCGTTTTTCTATGTTTTTGCAAGTTTAAAACAGCAATTTTATCGTCATTTCACAAAAATCCACCGTTTCGAACGTAAGAAACATGAATTTGTCAGTTTGAATAGTTCAAAACAGCATTTTTCTATGTTTTTGCAAGTTTAAAACAGCAATTTTATCGTCATTTCTCATAAATCGCCGTTTCGCACAAAAGAAACATAAATTTGTCAGTTTGAATAGTTCAAAACAGCGTTTTTCTATGTTTTTGCAAGTTTAAAACAGCAATTTTATCGTCATTTCTCATAAATCGCCGTTTCGCACGAAAGAAACATGAATTTGTCAGTTTGAATAGTTCAAAACAGCGTTTTTCTATGTTTTTGCAAGTTTAAAACAGCAATTTTATCGTCATTTCACAAAAATCCACCGTTTCGAACGTAAGAAACATGAATTTATCAGTTTGAATAGTTGAAAACAGCGTTTTTATATGTTTTTGCAAGTTTAAAACAGCAATTTTATTGTCATTTCTCATAAATCGCCGTTTCGCACGAAAGAAACATGAATTTGTCAGTTTGAATAGTTCAAAACAGCGTTTTTCTATGTTTTTGCAAGTTTAAAACAGCAATTTTATTGTCATTTCTCATAAATCGCCGTTTCACACGAAAGAAACATGAATTTGCCAGTTTGAATAGTTCAAAACAGCGTTTTTCTATGTTTTTGCAAGTTTAAAACAGCAATTTAATCGTAATTTCTCATAAATCGCCGTTTCGCACGGAAGAAACATGAATTTGTCAGTTTGAATAGTTGAAAAAAGCGTTTTTCTATGTTTTTGCAAGTTTAAAACAGCAATTTTATCGTCATTTCTCATAAATCGCCGTTTCGCACGAAAGAAACATGAATTTGTCAGTTAGAATAATTGAAAACAGCGTTTTTCTATGTTTTTGCAAGTTTAAAACAGCAATTTTATCGTCATTTCTCATAAATCGCCGTTTCGCACGAAAGAAACATGAATTTGTCAGTTTGAATAGTTCAAAACAGCGTTTTTCTATATTTTTGCAAGTTTAAAACAGCAATTTTATCGTCATTTCTCATAAATCGCCGTTTCACACGAAAGAAACATGAATTTGTCAGTTTGAATAGTTCAAAACAGCGTTTTTCTATGTTTTTGCAAGTTTAAAACAACAATTTTATCGTCATTTCTCATAAATCGCCGTTTCGCATGAAAGAAACATGAATTTGTCAGTTTGAATAGTTCAAAACAGCGTTTTTCTATGTTTTTGCACGTTTAAAACAGCAATTTTATCGTCATTTCTCATAAATCGCCGTTTCGCACGAAAAAACATGAATTTATCAATTTGAATGGATGAAAACAGCGTTTTTCTATGTTTTTGCAAGTTTAAAACAGCAATTTTATCGTCATTTCTCATAAATCGCCGTTTCGTACGAAAGAAACATGAATTTGTCAGTTTGAATAGTTCAAAACAGCGTTTTTCTATGTTTTTGCAAGTTTAAAACAGCAATTTTATCGTCATTTCTCATAAATCGCCGTTTCGCACAAAAGAAACATGAATTTGTCAGTTTGAATAGTTCAAAACAGCGTTTTTCTATGTTTTTGCAAGTTTAAAACAGCAATTTTATCGTCATTTCTCATAAATCGCCGTTTCGCACGAAAGAAACCTGAATTTATCAGTTTGAATAGTTAAAAACAGCGTTTTTCTATGTTTTTGCAAGTTTGAAACAGCAATTTTATCGTCATTTCTCATAAATCGCCGTTTCGCACGAAAGAAACATGAATTTGTCAGTTTGAATAGTTCAAAACATCGTTTTTCTATGTTTTTGCAAGTTTAAAACAGCAATTGTCAGTTTGAATAGATGAAAACAGCGTTTTTCAATGTTTTTACAAGTTTAAAACAGCAATTTAATTGTAATCTCACAAAAGTCCACCGTTTCGAACGTAAGAAACATGAATTTATCAGTTTGAATAATTGAAAACAGCGTTTTTCTATGTTTTTGCAAGTTTAAAACAGCAATTTTATCGTCATTTCTCATAAATCGCCGTTTCGCACGAAAGAAACCTGAATTTATCAGTTTGAATAGTTAAAAACAGCGTTTTTCTATGTTTTTGCAAGTTTAAAACAGCAATTTTATCGTCATTTCTCATAAATCGACGTTTCGCATGAAAGAAACATGAATTTGTCAGTTTGAATAGTTCAAAACAGCGTTTTTCTATGTTTTTGCAAGTTTAAAACAGCAACTTTATCGTCATTTCTCATAAAACGCCCTTTCGCACGAAAGAAACATGAATTTATCAGTTTGAATAGTTGAAAACAGCGTTTTTCTATGTTTTTGCAAGTTTAAAACAGCAGTTTTATCGTGATTTCACAAAAATCCACCGTTTCGAACGAGAGAAATCTGAATTTATCAGTTTGAATAGTTAAAAACAGCGTTTTTCTATGTTTTTGCAAGTTTAAAACAGCAATTTTATCGTCATTTCTCATAAATCGCCGTTTCGCACGAAAGAAACATGAATTTATCAGTTTGAATAGTTGAAAACAGCGTTTTTCTATGTTTTTGCAAGTTTAAAACAGCAATTTTATCGTCATTTCTCATAAATCGCCGTTTCGCACGAAAGAAACATGAATTTGTCAGTTTGACTAGTTCAAAACAGCGTTTTTCTATGTTTTTGCAAGTTTAAAACAGCAATTTAATCGTGATTTCACAAAAATCCACCGTTTCGAACGTAAGAAACATGAATTTATCAGTTTGAATAGTTGAATACAGCGTTTTTCTATGTTTTTGCAAGTTTAAAACAGGAATTTTATCGTAATTTCTCATAAATCGCCGTTTCGCACGAAAGAAACATGAATTTGTCAGTTTGAATAGTTCAAAACAGCGTTTTTCTATGTTTTTGCAAGTTTAAAACAGCAATTTTATCGTCATTTCTCATAAATCGCCGTTTCGCACGAAAGAAACATGAATTTGTCAGTTAGAATAATTGAAAACAGCGTTTTTCTATGTTTTTGCAAGTTTAAAACAGCAATTTTATCGTCATTTCTCATAAATCGCCGTTTCGCACGAAAGAAACATGAATTTGTCAGTTTGAATAGTTCAAAACAGCGTTTTTCTATATTTTTGCAAGTTTAAAACAGCAATTTTATCGTCATTTCTCATAAATCGCCGTTTCACACGAAAGAAACATGAATTTGTCAGTTTGAATAGTTCAAAACAGCGTTTTTCTATGTTTTTGCAAGTTTAAAACAACAATTTTATCGTCATTTCTCATAAATCGCCGTTTCGCATGAAAGAAACATGAATTTGTCAGTTTGAATAGTTCAAAACAGCGTTTTTCTATGTTTTTGCAAGTTTAAAACAGCAATTTTATCGTCATTTCTCATAAATCGCCGTTTCGCACGAAAGAAACCTGAATTTATCAGTTTGAATAGTTAAAAACAGCGTTTTTCTATGTTTTTGCAAGTTTGAAACAGCAATTTTATCGTCATTTCTCATAAATCGCCGTTTCGCACGAAAGAAACATGAATTTGTCAGTTTGAATAGTTCAAAACATCGTTTTTCTATGTTTTTGCAAGTTTAAAACAGCAATTGTCAGTTTGAATAGATGAAAACAGCGTTTTTCAATGTTTTTACAAGTTTAAAACAGCAATTTAATTGTAATCTCACAAAAGTCCACCGTTTCGAACGTAAGAAACATGAATTTATCAGTTTGAATAATTGAAAACAGCGTTTTTCTATGTTTTTGCAAGTTTAAAACAGCAATTTTATCGTCATTTCTCATAAATCGCCGTTTCGCACGAAAGAAACCTGAATTTATCAGTTTGAATAGTTAAAAACAGCGTTTTTCTATGTTTTTGCAAGTTTAAAACAGCAATTTTATCGTCATTTCTCATAAATCGACGTTTCGCATGAAAGAAACATGAATTTGTCAGTTTGAATAGTTCAAAACAGCGTTTTTCTATGTTTTTGCAAGTTTAAAACAGCAACTTTATCGTCATTTCTCATAAAACGCCCTTTCGCACGAAAGAAACATGAATTTATCAGTTTGAATAGTTGAAAACAGCGTTTTTCTATGTTTTTGCAAGTTTAAAACAGCAGTTTTATCGTGATTTCACAAAAATCCACCGTTTCGAACGAGAGAAATCTGAATTTATCAGTTTGAATAGTTAAAAACAGCGTTTTTCTATGTTTTTGCAAGTTTAAAACAGCAATTTTATCGTCATTTCTCATAAATCGCCGTTTCGCACGAAAGAAACATGAATTTATCAGTTTGAATAGTTGAAAACAGCGTTTTTCTATGTTTTTGCAAGTTTAAAACAGCAATTTTATCGTCATTTCTCATAAATCGCCGTTTCGCACGAAAGAAACATGAATTTGTCAGTTTGACTAGTTCAAAACAGCGTTTTTCTATGTTTTTGCAAGTTTAAAACAGCAATTTAATCGTGATTTCACAAAAATCCACCGTTTCGAACGTAAGAAACATGAATTTATCAGTTTGAATAGTTGAATACAGCGTTTTTCTATGTTTTTGCAAGTTTAAAACAGGAATTTTATCGTAATTTCTCATAAATCGCCGTTTCGCACGAAAGAAACATGAATTTGTCAGTTTGAATAGTTCAAAACAGCGTTTTTCTATGTTTTTGCAAGTTTAAAACAGCAATTTTATCGTCATTTCTCATAAATCGCCGTTTCGCACGAAAGAAACATGAATTTGTCAGTTTGAATAGTTCAAAACAGCGTTTTTCTATGTTTTTGCAAGTTTAAAACAGCAATTTTATCGTCATTTCACAAAAATCCACCGTTTCGAACGTAAGAAACATGAATTTATCAGTTTGAATAGTTGAAAACAGCGTTTTTCTATGTTTTTGCAAGTTTAAAACAGCAATTTTATCGTCATTTCTCATAAATCGCCGTTTCGCACGAAAGAAACATGAATTTATCAGTTTGAATAGTTGAAAACAGCGTTTTTCTATGTTTTTGCAAGTTTAAAACAGCAATTTTATCGTCATTTCTCATAAATCGCCGTTTCGCACGAGGGAAACATGAATTTGTCAGTTTGAATAGTTCAAAACAGCATTTTTCTATGTTTTTGCAAGTTTAAAACAGCAATTTTATCGTCATTTCTCATAAATCGCCGTTTCGCACGAAAGAAACATGAATTTGTCAGTTTGAATAGTTGAAAACAGCGTTTTTCAATGATTTTGCAAATTTAAAACAGCAATTTTATCGTAATTTCTCATAAATCGCCGTTTCGCACGAAAGAAACATGAATTTGTCAGTTTGAATAGTTGAAAACAGCGTTTTTCAATGATTTTGCAAGTTTAAAACAGCAATTTTATCGTGATTTCACAAAAATCCACCGTATCGAACGTAAGAAACATGAATTTATCAGTTTGAATAGTTGAAAACAGCGTTTTTCTATGTTTTTGCAAGTTTAAAACAGCAATTTTATCGTCATTTCTCATAAATCGCCGTTTCGCACGAAAGAAACATGAATTTGTCAGTTTGAATAGTTCAAAACACCGTTTTTCTATATTTTTGCAAGTTTAAAACAGCAATTTTATCGTCATTTCTCATAAATCGCCGTTTCACACGAAAGAAACATAAATTTGTCAGTTTGAATAGTTCAAAACAGCGTTTTTCTATGTTTTTGCAAGTTTAAAACAGCAATTTTATCGTAATTTCTCATAAATCGCCATTTCGCACGGAAGAAACATGAATTTGTCAGTTTGAATAGTTGAAAACAACGTTTTTCAATGTTTTTGCAAGTTTAAATCAGCAATTTTATCGTGATTTCACAAAAATCCACCGTTTCGAACGAAAGAAATCTGAATTTATCAGTTTGAATAGTTAAAACAGCGTTTTTCTATGTTTTTGCAAGTTTAAAACAGCAATTTTATCGTCATTTCTCATAAATCGCCGTTTCGCACGAAAGAAACATGAATTTATCAGTTTGAATAGTTGAAAACAGCGTTTTTCTATGTTTTTGCAAGTTTAAAACAGCAATTTTATCGTCATTTCTCATAAATCGCCGTTTCGCACGAAAGAAACATGAATTTGTCAGTTTGACTAGTTCAAAACAGCGTTTTTCTATGTTTTTGCAAGTTTAAAACAGCAATTTAATCGTGATTTCACAAAAATCCACCGTTTCGAACGTAAGAAACATGAATTTATCAGTTTGAATAGTTGAAAACAGCGTTTTTCTATGTTTTTGCAAGTTTAAAACAGCAATTTTATTGTCATTTCTCATAAATCGCCGTTTCGCACGAAAGAAACATGAATTTGTCAGTTTGAATAGTTCAAAACAGCGTTTTTCTATGTTTTTGCAAGTTTAAAACAGCAATTTTATCGTCATTTCTCATAAATCGCCGTTTCGCACGAAAGAAACATGAATTTATCAGTTTGAATAGTTGAAAACAGCGTTTTTCTATGTTTTTGCAAGTTTAAAACAGCAATTTTATCGTCATTTCTCATAAATCGCCGTTTCGCACGAGAGAAACATGAATTTGTCAGTTTGAATAGTTCAAAACAGAATTTTTCTATGTTTTTGCAAGTTTAAAACAGCAATTTTATCGTCATTTCTCATAAATCGCCGTTTCGCACGAAAGAAACATGAATTTGTCAGTTTGAATAGTTTAAACCGTGTTTTTCAATGTTTTTGCAAGTTTAAAACAGCAATTTTATCGTCATTTCTCATAAATCGCCGTTTCGCAAGAAAGAAACATGAATTTGTCAGTTTGAATAGTTTAAACCGTGTTTTTCAATGTTTTTGCAAGTTTAAAACAGCAATTTTATTGTGATTTCACAAAAATCCACCGTTTCGAACGTAAGAAACATGAATTTATCAGTTTGAATAGTTTAAAAAAGCGTTTTTCTATGTTTTTGCAAGTTTAAAACAGCAATTTTATCGTCATTTCTCATAAATCGCCGTTTCGCACGAAAGAAACATAAATTTGTCAGTTTGAATAGTTCAAAACAGCGTTTTTCTATGTTTTTGCAAGTTTAAAACAGCAATTTTATCGTCATTTCTCATAAATCGCCGTTTCGCACGAGAGAAACATGAATTTGTCAGTTTGAATAGTTCAAAACAGAATTTTTCTATGTTTTTGCAAGTTTAAAACAGCAATTTTATCGTCATTTCTCATATATCGCCGTTTCGCAAGAAAGAAACATGAATTTGTCAGTTTGACTAGTTCAAAACAGCGTTTTTCTATGTTTTTGCAAATTTAAAACAGCAATTTTATCGTAATTTCTCATAAATCGCCGTTTCGCACGAAAGAAACATGAATTTGTCAGTTTGAATAGTTGAAAACAGCGTTTTTCAATGTTTTTGCAAGTTTAAAACAGCAATTTTATCGTAATTTCTCATAAATCGCCGTTTCGCACGGAAGAAACATGAATTTGTCAGTTTGAATAGTTGAAAACAACGTTTTTCAATGTTTTTGCAAGTTTAAATCAGCAATTTTATCGTGATTTCACAAAAATCCACCGTTTTGAACGTAAGAAACATGAATTTATCAGTTTGAATAGTTGAAAACAGCGTTTTTCTATGTTTTTGCAAGTTTAAAACAGCAATTTTATCGTCATTTCTCATAAATCGCCGTTTCGCACGAGAGAAACATGAATTTGTCAGTTTGAATAGTTCAAAACAGAATTTTTCTATGTTTTTGCAAGTTTAAAACAGCAATTTTATCGTCATTTCTCATAAATCGCCGTTTCGCAAGAAAGAAACATGAATTTGTCAGTTTGACTAGTTCAAAACAGCGTTTTTCTATGTTTTTGCAAATTTAAAACAGCAATTTTATCGTAATTTCTCATAAATCGCCGTTTCGCACGAAAGAAACATGAATTTGTCAGTTTGAATAGTTGAAAACAGCGTTTTTCAATGTTTTTGCAAGTTTAAAACAGCAATTTTATCGTAATTTCTCATAAATCGCCGTTTCGCACGGAAGAAACATGAATTTGTCAGTTTGAATAGTTGAAAACAACGTTTTTCAATGTTTTTGCAAGTTTAAATCAGCAATTTTATCGTGATTTCACAAAAATCCACCGTTTTGAACGTAAGAAACATGAATTTATCAGTTTGAATAGTTGAAAACAGCGTTTTTCTATGTTTTTGCAAGTTTAAAACAGCAATTTTATCGTCATTTCTCATAAATCGCCGTTTCGCACGAGAGAAACATGAATTTGTCAGTTTGAATAGTTCAAAACAGAATTTTTCTATGTTTTTGCAAGTTTAAAACAGCAATTTTATCGTCATTTCTCATAAATCGCCGTTTCGCAAGAAAGAAACATGAATTTGTCAGTTTGACTAGTTCAAAACAGCGTTTTTCTATGTTTTTGCAAATTTAAAACAGCAATTTTATCGTCATTTCTCATAAATCGCCGTTTCGCAAGAAAGAAACATGAATTTGTCAGTTTGACTAGTTCAAAACAGCGTTTTTCTATGTTTTTGCAAATTTAAAACAGCAATTTTATCGTAATTTCTCATAAATCGCCGTTTCGCACGAAAGAAACATGAATTTGTCAGTTTGAATAGTTGAAAACAGCGTTTTTCAATGTTTTTGCAAGTTTAAAACAGCAATTTTATCGTAATTTCTCATAAATCGCCGTTTCGCACGGAAGAAACATGAATTTGTCAGTTTGAATAGTTTAAACCGTGTTTTTCAATGTTTTTGCAAGTTTAAAACAGCAATTTTATTGTGATTTCACAAAAATCTACCGTTTCGAACGTAAGAAACATGAATTTATCAGTTTGAATAGTTTAAAAAAGCGTTTTTCTATGTTTTTGCAAGTTTAAAACAGCAATTTTATCGTCATTTCTCATAAATCGCCGTTTCGCACGAAAGAAACATAAATTTGTCAGTTTGAATAGTTCAAAACAGCGTTTTTCTATATTTTTGCAAGTTTAAAACAGCAATTTTAATGTCATTTCTCATAAATCGCCGTTTCGCACGAAAGAAACCTGAATTTATCAGTTTGAATAGTTAAAAAAGCGTTTTTCTATGTTTTTGCAAGTTAAAAACAGCAATTTTATCGTCATTTCTCATAAATCGCCGTTTCGCAAGAAAGAAACATGAATTTGTCAGTTTGACTAGTTCAAAACAGCGTTTTTCTATGTTTTTGCAAATTTAAAACAGCAATTTTATCGTAATTTCTCATAAATCGCCGTTTCGCACGAAAGAAACATGAATTTGTCAGTTTGAATAGTTGAAAACAGCGTTTTTCAATGTTTTTGCAAGTTTAAAACAGCAATTTTATCGTAATTTCTCATAAATCGCCGTTTCGCACGGAAGAAACATGAATTTATCAGTTTGAATAGTTTAAAAAAGCGTTTTTCTATGTTTTTGCAAGTTTAAAACAGCAATTTTATCGTCATTTCTCATAAATCGCCGTTTCGCACGAAAGAAACATAAATTTGTCAGTTTGAATAGTTCAAAACAGCGTTTTTCTATGTTTTTGCAAGTTTAAAACAGCAATTTTATCGTCATTTCTCATAAATCGCCGTTTCGCACGAGAGAAACATGAATTTGTCAGTTTGAATAGTTCAAAACAGAATTTTTCTATGTTTTTGCAAGTTTAAAACAGCAATTTTATCGTCATTTCTCATAAATCGCCGTTTCGCAAGAAAGAAACATGAATTTGTCAGTTTGACTAGTTCAAAACAGCGTTTTTCTATGTTTTTGCAAATTTAAAACAGCAATTTTATCGTAATTTCTCATAAATCGCCGTTTCGCACGAAAGAAACATGAATTTGTCAGTTTGAATAGTTGAAAACAGCGTTTTTCAATGTTTTTGCAAGTTTAAAACAGCAATTTTATCGTAATTTCTCATAAATCGCCGTTTCGCACGGAAGAAACATGAATTTGTCAGTTTGAATAGTTTAAACCGTGTTTTTCAATGTTTTTGCAAGTTTAAAACAGCAATTTTATTGTGATTTCACAAAAATCTACCGTTTCGAACGTAAGAAACATGAATTTATCAGTTTGAATAGTTTAAAAAAGCGTTTTTCTATGTTTTTGCAAGTTTAAAACAGCAATTTTATCGTCATTTCTCATAAATCGCCGTTTCGCACGAAAGAAACATAAATTTGTCAGTTTGAATAGTTCAAAACAGCGTTTTTCTATATTTTTGCAAGTTTAAAACAGCAATTTTAATGTCATTTCTCATAAATCGCCGTTTCGCACGAAAGAAACCTGAATTTATCAGTTTGAATAGTTAAAAAAGCGTTTTTCTATGTTTTTGCAAGTTAAAAACAGCAATTTTATCGTCATTTCTCATAAATCGCCGTTTCGCAAGAAAGAAACATGAATTTGTCAGTTTGACTAGTTCAAAACAGCGTTTTTCTATGTTTTTGCAAATTTAAAACAGCAATTTTATCGTAATTTCTCATAAATCGCCGTTTCGCACGAAAGAAACATGAATTTGTCAGTTTGAATAGTTGAAAACAGCGTTTTTCAATGTTTTTGCAAGTTTAAAACAGCAATTTTATCGTAATTTCTCATAAATCGCCGTTTCGCACGGAAGAAACATGAATTTGTCAGTTTGAATAGTTTAAACCGTGTTTTTCAATGTTTTTGCAAGTTTAAAACAGCAATTTTATCGTAATTTCTCATAAATCGCCGTTTCGCACGAAAGAAACATGAATTTGTCAGTTTGAATAGTTGAAAACAGCGTTTTTCAATGTTTTTGCAAGTTTAAAACAGCAATTTTATCGTAATTTCTCATAAATCGCCGTTTCGCACGAAAGAAACATGAATTTGTCAGTTTGAATAGTTGAAAACAGCGTTTTTCAATGTTTTTGCAAGTTTAAAACAGCAATTTTATCGTAATTTCTCATAAATCGCCGTTTCGCACGGAAGAAACATGAATTTGTCAGTTTGAATAGTTTAAACCGTGTTTTTCAATGTTTTTGCAAGTTAAAAACAGCAATTTTATCGTCATTTCTCATAAATCGCCGTTTCGCACGAAAGAAACATAAATTTGTCAGTTTGAATAGTTCAAAACAGCGTTTTTCTATGTTTTTGCAAGTTTAAAACAGCAATTTTATCGTAATTTCTCATAAATCGCCGTTTCGCACGAAAGAAACATGAATTTGTCAGTTTGAATAGTTGAAAACAGCGTTTTTCAATGTTTTTGCAAGTTTAAAACAGCAATTTTATCGTAATTTCTCATAAATCGCCGTTTCGCACGAAAGAAACATGAATTTGTCAGTTTGAATAGTTGAAAACAGCGTTTTTCAATGTTTTTGCAAGTTTAAAACAGCAATTTTATCGTAATTTCTCATAAATCGCCGTTTCGCACGAAAGAAACATGAATTTGTCAGTTTGAATAGTTGAAAACAGCGTTTTTCAATGTTTTTGCAAGTTTAAAACAGCAATTTTATCGTCATTTCTCATAAATCGCCGTTTCGCACGAAAGAAACATAAATTTGTCAGTTTGAATAGTTCAAAACAGCGTTTTTCTATGTTTTTGCAAGTTTAAAACAGCAATTTTATCGTAATTTCTCATAAATCGCCGTTTCGCACGAAAGAAACATGAATTTGTCAGTTTGAATAGTTGAAAACAGCGTTTTTCAATGTTTTTGCAAGTTTAAAACAGCAATTTTATCGTAATTTCTCATAAATCGCCGTTTCGCACGAAAGAAACATGAATTTGTCAGTTTGAATAGTTGAAAACAGCGTTTTTCAATGTTTTTGCAAGTTTAAAACAGCAATTTTATCGTAATTTCTCATAAATCGCCGTTTCGCACGAAAGAAACATGAATTTGTCAGTTTGAATAGTTGAAAACAGCGTTTTTCAATGTTTTTGCAAGTTTAAAACAGCAATTTTATCGTAATTTCTCATAAATCGCCGTTTCGCACGAAAGAAACATGAATTTGTCAGTTTGAATAGTTGAAAACAGCGTTTTTCAATGTTTTTGCAAGTTTAAAACAGCAATTTTATCGTCATTTCTCATAAATCGCCGTTTCGCACGAAAGAAACATAAATTTGTCAGTTTGAATAGTTCAAAACAGCGTTTTTCAATGTTTTTGCAAGTTTAAAACAGCAATTTTATCGTAATTTCTCATAAATCGCCGTTTCGCACGAAAGAAACATGAATTTGTCAGTTTGAATAGTTGAAAACAGCGTTTTTCAATGTTTTTGCAAGTTTAAAACAGCAATTTTATCGTCATTTCTCATAAATCGCCGTTTCGCACGAAAGAAACATAAATTTGTCAGTTTGAATAGTTCAAAACAGCGTTTTTCTATGTTTTTGCAAGTTTAAAACAGCAATTTTATCGTAATTTCTCATAAATCGCCGTTTCGCACGAAAGAAACATGAATTTGTCAGTTTGAATAGTTGAAAACAGCGTTTTTCAATGTTTTTGCAAGTTTAAAACAGCAATTTTATCGTAATTTCTCATAAATCGCCGTTTCGCACGAAAGAAACATGAATTTGTCAGTTTGAATAGTTCAAAACAGCGTTTTTCAATGTTTTTGCAAGTTTAAAACAGCAATTTTATCGTAATTTCTCATAAATCGCCGTTTCGCACGAAAGAAACATGAATTTGTCAGTTTGAATAGTTGAAAACAGCGTTTTTCAATGTTTTTGCAAGTTAAAAACAGCAATTTTATCGTCATTTCTCATAAATCGCCGTTTCGCACGAAAGAAACATAAATTTGTCAGTTTGAATAGTTCAAAACAGCGTTTTTCTATGTTTTTGCAAGTTTAAAACAGCAATTTTATCGTAATTTCTCATAAATCGCCGTTTCGCACGAAAGAAACATGAATTTGTCAGTTTGAATAGTTGAAAACAGCGTTTTTCAATGTTTTTGCAAGTTTAAAACAGCAATTTTATCGTAATTTCTCATAAATCGCCGTTTCGCACGAAAGAAACATGAATTTGTCAGTTTGAATAGTTGAAAACAGCGTTTTTCAATGTTTTTGCAAGTTTAAAACAGCAATTTTATCGTAATTTCTCATAAATCGCCGTTTCGCACGAAAGAAACATGAATTTGTCAGTTTGAATAGTTGAAAACAGCGTTTTTCAATGTTTTTGCAAGTTTAAAACAGCAATTTTATCGTAATTTCTCATAAATCGCCGTTTCGCACGGAAGAAACATGAATTTGTCAGTTTGAATAGTTTAAACCGTGTTTTTCAATGTTTTTGCAAGTTAAAAACAGCAATTTTATCGTCATTTCTCATAAATCGCCGTTTCGCACGAAAGAAACATAAATTTGTCAGTTTGAATAGTTCAAAACAGCGTTTTTCTATGTTTTTGCAAGTTTAAAACAGCAATTTTAACGTCATTTCTCATAAATCGCCGTTTCGCACGAAAGAAACCTGAATTTATCAGTTTGAATAGTTAAAAAAGCGTTTTTCTATGTTTTTGCAAGTTTAAAACAGCAATTTTATCGTCATTTCTCATAAATCGCCGTTTCGCAAGAAAGAAACATGAATTTGTCAGTTTGACTAGTTCAAAACAGCGTTTTTCTATGTTTTTGCAAATTTAAAACAGCAATTTTATCGTAATTTCTCATAAATCGCCGTTTCGCACGAAAGAAACATGAATTTGTCAGTTTGAATAGTTGAAAACAGCGTTTTTCAATGTTTTTGCAAGTTTAAAACAGCAATTTTATCGTGATTTCACAAAAATCCACCGTATCGAACGTAAGAAACATGAATTTATCAGTTTGAATAGTTGAAAACAGCGTTTTTCTATGTTTTTGCAAGTTTAAAACAGCAATTTTATCGTCATTTCTCATAAATCGCCGTTTCGCACGAAAGAAACCTGAATTTATCAGTTTGAATAGTTAAAAAAGCGTTTTTCTATGTTTTTGCAAGTTTAAAACAGCAATTTTATCGTCATTTCTCATAAATCGCCGTTTCGCAAGAAAGAAACATGAATTTGTCAGTTTGACTAGTTCAAAACAGCGTTTTTCTATGTTTTTGCAAATTTAAAACAGCAATTTTATCGTAATTTCTCATAAATCGCCGTTTCGCACGAAAGAAACATGAATTTGTCAGTTTGAATAGTTGAAAACAGCGTTTTTCAATGTTTTTGCAAGTTTAAAACAGCAATTTTATCGTAATTTCTCATAAATCGCCGTTTCGCACGGAAGAAACATGAATTTGTCAGTTTGAATAGTTGAAAACAACGTTTTTCAATGTTTTTGCAAGTTTAAATCAGCAATTTTATCGTGATTTCACAAAAATCCACCGTTTTGAACGTAAGAAACATGAATTTATCAGTTTGAATAGTTGAAAACAGCGTTTTTCTATGTTTTTGCAAGTTTAAAACAGCAATTTTATCGTAATTTCTCATAAATCGCCGTTTCGCACGGAAGAAACATGAATTTGTCAGTTTGAATAGTTCAA
The DNA here is from genome assembly GCA_963942605.1 of Poecilus cupreus. Classification (NCBI taxonomy): domain Eukaryota; kingdom Metazoa; phylum Arthropoda; class Insecta; order Coleoptera; family Carabidae; genus Poecilus; species Poecilus cupreus. The sequence goes on along the minus strand of CAWWDY010000780.1, from coordinate 38,018 downwards.
AACAGCGTTTTTCTATGTTTTTGCAAGTTTAAAACAGCAATTTTAACGTCATTTCTCATAAATCGCCGTTTCGCACGAAAGAAACCTGAATTTATCAGTTTGAATAGTTAAAAAAGCGTTTTTCTATGTTTTTGCAAGTTTAAAACAGCAATTTTATCGTCATTTCTCATAAATCGCCGTTTCGCAAGAAAGAAACATGAATTTGTCAGTTTGACTAGTTCAAAACAGCGTTTTTCTATGTTTTTGCAAATTTAAAACAGCAATTTTATCGTAATTTCTCATAAATCGCCGTTTCGCACGAAAGAAACATGAATTTGTCAGTTTGAATAGTTGAAAACAGCGTTTTTCAATGTTTTTGCAAGTTTAAAACAGCAATTTTATCGTGATTTCACAAAAATCCACCGTATCGAACGTAAGAAACATGAATTTATCAGTTTGAATAGTTGAAAACAGCGTTTTTCTATGTTTTTGCAAGTTTAAAACAGCAATTTTATCGTCATTTCTCATAAATCGCCGTTTCGCACGAAAGAAACATGAATTTGTCAGTTTGAATAGTTCAAAACACCGTTTTTCTATATTTTTGCAAGTTTAAAACAGCAATTTTATCGTCATTTCTCATAAATCGCCGTTTCACACGAAAGAAACATGAATTTGTCAGTTTGAATAGTTCAAAACAGCGTTTTTCTATGTTTTTGCAAGTTTAAAACAGCAATTTTATCGTAATTTCTCATAAATCGCCATTTCGCACGGAAGAAACATGAATTTGTCATTTTGAATAGTTGAAAACAACGTTTTTCAATGTTTTTGCAAGTTTAAATCAGCAATTTTATCGTGATTTCACAAAAATCCACCGTTTCGAACGAAAGAAATCTGAATTTATCAGTTTGAATAGTTAAAAACAGCGTTTTTCTATGTTTTTGCAAGTTTAAAACAGCAATTTTATCGTCATTTCTCATAAATCGCCGTTTCGCACGAAAGAAACATGAATTTATCAGTTTGAATAGTTGAAAACAGCGTTTTTCTATGTTTTTGCAAGTTTAAAACAGCAATTTTATCGTCATTTCTCATAAATCGCCGTTTCGCACGAAAGAAACATGAATTTGTCAGTTTGACTAGTTCAAAACAGCGTTTTTCTATGTTTTTGCAAGTTTAAAACAGCAATTTAATCGTGATTTCACAAAAATCCACCGTTTCGAACGTAAGAAACATGAATTTATCAGTTTGAATAGTTGAAAACAGCGTTTTTCTATGTTTTTGCAAGTTTAAAACAGCAATTTTATTGTCATTTCTCATAAATCGCCGTTTCGCACGAAAGAAACATGAATTTGTCAGTTTGAATAGTTCAAAACAGCGTTTTTCTATGTTTTTGCAAGTTTAAAACAGCAATTTTATCGTCATTTCTCATAAATCGCCGTTTCGCACGAAAGAAACATGAATTTATCAGTTTGAATAGTTGAAAACAGCGTTTTTCTATGTTTTTGCAAGTTTAAAACAGCAATTTTATCGTCATTTCTCATAAATCGCCGTTTCGCACGAGAGAAACATGAATTTGTCAGTTTGAATAGTTCAAAACAGCATTTTTCTATGTTTTTGCAAGTTTAAAACAGCAATTTTATCGTAATTTCTCATAAATCGCCGTTTCGCACGGAAGAAACATGAATTTGTCAGTTTGAATAGTTGAAAACAACGTTTTTCAATGTTTTTGCAAGTTTAAATCAGCAATTTTATCGTGATTTCACAAAAATCCACCGTTTTGAACGTAAGAAACATGAATTTATCAGTTTGAATAGTTGAAAACAGCGTTTTTCTATGTTTTTGCAAGTTTAAAACAGCAATTTTATTGTCATTTCTCATAAATCGCCGTTTCGCACGAAAGAAACATGAATTTGTCAGTTTGAATAGTTCAAAACAGCGTTTTTCTATGTTTTTGCAAGTTTAAAACAGCAATTTTATCGTCATTTCTCATAAATCGCCGTTTCGCACGAAAGAAACATGAATTTATCAGTTTGAATAGTTGAAAACAGCGTTTTTCTATGTTTTTGCAAGTTTAAAACAGCAATTTTATCGTCATTTCTCATAAATCGCCGTTTCGCACGAGAGAAACATGAATTTGTCAGTTTGAATAGTTCAAAACAGCATTTTTCTATGTTTTTGCAAGTTTAAAACAGCAATTTTATCGTCATTTCTCATAAATCGCCGTTTCGCACGAAAGAAACATGAATTTGTCAGTTTGAATAGTTCAAAACAGCGTTTTTCTATGTTTTTGCAAGTTTAAAACAGCAATTTTATCGTAATTTCTCATAAATCGCCGTTTCGCACGGAAGAAACATGAATTTGTCAGTTTGAATAGTTGAAAACAACGTTTTTCAATGTTTTTGCAAGTTTAAATCAGCAATTTTATCGTGATTTCACAAAAATCCACCGTTTTGAACGTAAGAAACATGAATTTATCAGTTTGAATAGTTGAAAACAGCGTTTTTCTATGTTTTTGCAAGTTTAAATCAGCAATTTTATCGTGATTTCACAAAAATCCACCGTTTCGAACGTAAGAAACATGAATTTATCAGTTTGAATAGTTTAAAAAAGCGTTTTTCTATGTTTTTGCAAGTTTAAAACAGCAATTTTATCGTCATTTCTCATAAATCGCCGTTTCGCACGAAAGAAACATAAATTTGTCAGTTTGAATAGTTCAAAACAGCGTTTTTCTATGTTTTTGCAAGTTTAAAACAGCAATTTTATCGTTATTTCTCATAAATCGCCGTTTCGCACGAAAGAAACCTGAATTTATAAGTTTGAATAGTTAAAAAAGCGTTTTTCTATGTTTTTGCAAGTTTAAAACAGCAATTTTATCGTCATTTCTCATAAATCGCCGTTTCGCACGAAAGAAACCTGAATTTATAAGTTTGAATAGTTAAAAAAGCGTTTTTCTATGTTTTTGCAAGTTTAAAACAGCAATTTTATCGTCATTTCTCATAAATCGCCGTTTCGCAAGAAAGAAACATGAATTTGTCAGTTTGACAAGTTCAAAACAGCGTTTTTCTATGTTTTTGCAAATTTAAAACAGCAATTTTATCGTAATTTCTCATAAATCGCCGTTTCGCACGAAAGAAACATGAATTTGTCAGTTTGAATAGTTGAAAACAGCGTTTTTCAATGTTTTTGCAAGTTTAAAACAGCAATTTTATCGTGATTTCACAAAAATCCACCGTATCGAACGTAAGAAACATGAATTTATCAGTTTGAATAGTTGAAAACAGCGTTTTTCTATGTTTTTGCAAGTTTAAAACAGCAATTTTATCGTCATTTCTCATAAATCGCCGTTTCGCACGAAAGAAACATGAATTTGTCAGTTTGAATAGTTCAAAACACCGTTTTTCTATATTTTTGCAAGTTTAAAACAGCAATTTTATCGTCATTTCTCATAAATCGCCGTTTCACACGAAAGAAACATAAAATTGTCAGTTTGAATAGTTCAAAACAGCGTTTTTCTATGTTTTTGCATGTTTAAAACAGCAATTTTATCGTAATTTCTCATAAATCGCCATTTCGCACGGAAGAAACATGAATTTGTCAGTTTGAATAGTTGAAAACAACGTTTTTCAATGTTTTTGCAAGTTTAAATCAGCAATTTTATCGTGATTTCACAAAAATCCACCGTTTCGAACGTAAGAAACATGAATTTATCAGTTTGAATAGTTGAAAACAGCGTTTTTCTATGTTTTTGCAAGTTTAAAACAGCAATTTTATCGTAATTTCTCATAAATCGCCATTTCGCACGGAAGAAACATGAATTTGTCAGTTTGAATAGTTGAAAACAACGTTTTTCAATGTTTTTGCAAGTTTAAATCAGCAATTTTATTGTGATTTCAAAAAAATCCACCGTTTCGAACGTAAGAAACATGAATTTATCAGTTTGAATAGTTGAAAAAAGCGTTTTTCTATGTTTTTGCAAGTTTAAAACAGCAATTTTATCGTCATTTCTCATAAATCGCCGTTTCGCACGAAAGAAACATGAATTTGTCAGTTTGAATAGTTCAAAACAGCGTTTTTCTATGTTTTTGCAAGTTTAAAACAGCAATTTTATCGTCATTTCTCATAAATCGCCGTTTCGCACGAAAGAAACCTGAATTTATCAGTTTGAATAGTTAAAAAAGCGTTTTTCTATGTTTTTGCAAGTTTAAAACAGCAATTTTATCGTCATTTCTCATAAATCGCCGTTTCGCAAGAAAGAAACATTAATTTGTCAGTTTGACTAGTTTAAAACAGCGTTTTTCTATGTTTTTGCAAATTTAAAACAGCAATTTTATCGTAATTTCTCATAAATCGCCGTTTCGCAAGAAAGAAACATGAATTTGTCAGTTTGACTAGTTCAAAACAGCGTTTTTCTATGTTTTTGCAAATTTAAAATAGCAATTTTATCGTAATTTCTCATAAATCGCCGTTTCGCACGAAAGAAACATGAATTTGTCAGTTTGAATAGTTGAAAACAGCGTTTTTCAATGTTTTTGCAAGTTTAAAACAGCAATTTTATCGTGATTTCACAAAAATCCACCGTATCGAACGTAAGAAACATGAATTTATCAGTTTGAATAGTTGAAAACAGCGTTTTTCTATGTTTTTGCAAGTTTAAAACAGCAATTTTATCGTCATTTCTCATAAATCGCCGTTTCGCACGAAAGAAACATGAATTTGTCAGTTTGAATAGTTCAAAACACCGTTTTTCTATATTTTTGCAAGTTTAAAACAGCAATTTTATCGTCATTTCTCATAAATCGCCGTTTCACACGAAAGAAACATAAAATTGTCAGTTTGAATAGTTCAAAACAGCGTTTTTCTATGTTTTTGCAAGTTTAAAACAGCAATTTTATCGTAATTTCTCATAAATCGCCATTTCGCACGGAAGAAACATGAATTTGTCAGTTTGAATAGTTGAAAACAACGTTTTTCAATGTTTTTGCAAGTTTAAATCAGCAATTTTATCGTGATTTCACAAAAATCCACCGTTTCGAACGTAAGAAACATGAATTTATCAGTTTGAATAGTTGAAAAAAGCGTTTTTCTATGTTTTTGCAAGTTTAAAACAGCAATTTTATCGTCATTTCTCATAAATCGCCGTTTCGCACGAAAGAAACATGAATTTGTCAGTTTGAATAGTTCAAAACAGCGTTTTTCTATGTTTTCGCAAGTTTAAAACAGCAATTTTATCGTCATTTATCATAAATCGCCGTTTCGCACGAAAGAAACATGAATTTGTCAGTTTGAATAGTTCAAAACATGGTTTTCTATGTTTTTGCAAGTTTAAAACAGCAATTTTATCGTCATTTCTCATAAATCGCCGTTTCGCACGAAAGAAACCTGAATTTATCAGTTTGAATAGTTAAAAAAGCGTTTTTCTATGTTTTTGCAAGTTTAAAACAGCAATTTTATCGTCATTTCTCATAAATCGCCGTTTCGCAAGAAAGAAACATTAATTTGTCAGTTTGACTAGTTTAAAACAGCGTTTTTCTATGTTTTTGCAAATTTAAAACAGCAATTTTATCGTAATTTCTCATAAATCGCCGTTTCGCAAGAAAGAAACATGAATTTGTCAGTTTGACTAGTTCAAAACAGCGTTTTTCTATGTTTTTGCAAATTTAAAATAGCAATTTTATCGTAATTTCTCATAAATCGCCGTTTCGCACGAAAGAAACATGAATTTGTCAGTTTGAATAGTTGAAAACAGCGTTTTTCAATGTTTTTGCAAGTTTAAAACAGCAATTTTATCGTGATTACACAAAAATCCACCGTATCAAACGTAAGAAACATGAATTTATCTGTTTGAATAGTTGAAAACAGCGTTTTTCTATGTTTTTGCAAGTTTAAAACAGCAATTTTATCGTCATTTCTCATAAATCGCCGTTTCACACGAAAGAAACATGAATTTGTCAGTTTGAATAGTTCAAAACAGCGTTTTTCTATGTTTTTGCAAGTTTAAAACAGCAATTTTATCGTAATTTCTCATAAATCGCCATTTCGCACGGAAGAAACATGAATTTGTCAGTTTGAATAGTTGAAAACAACGTTTTTCAATGTTTTTGCAAGTTTATATCAGCAATTTTATCGTGATTTCACAAAAATCCACCGTTTCGAACGTAAGAAACATGAATTTATCAGTTTGAATAGTTGAAAACAGCGTTTTCTATGTTTTTGCAAGTTTAAAACAGCAATTTTATCGTAATTTCTCATAAATCGCCGTTTCGCACGGAAGAAACATGAATTTGTCAGTTTGAATAGTTTAAACCGAGTTTTTCAATGTTTTTGCAAGTTTAAAACAGCAATTTTATTGTGATTTCAAAAAAATCCACCGTTTCGAAAGTAAGAAACATGAATTTATCAGTTTGAATAGTTGAAAAAAGCGTTTTTTCTATGTTTTTGCAAGTTTAAAACAGCAATTTTATCGTCATTTCTCATAAATCGCCGTTTCGCACGAAAGAAACCTGAATTTATCAGTTTGAATAGTTAAAAAAGCGTTTTTCTATGTTTTTGCAAGTTTAAAACAGCAATTTTATCGTCATTTCTCATAAATCGCCGTTTCGCAAGAAAGAAACATGAATTTGTCAGTTTGACTAGTTCAAAACAGCGTTTTTCTATGTTTTTGCAAATTTAAAACAGCAATTTTATCGTAATTTCTCATAAATCGCCGTTTCGCACGAAAGAAACATGAATTTGTCAGTTTGAATAGTTGAAAACAGCGTTTTTCAATGTTTTTGCAAGTTTAAAACAGCAATTTTATCGTGATTTCACAAAAATCCACCGTATCGAACGTAAGAAACATGAATTTATCAGTTTGAATAGTTGAAAACAGCGTTTTTTTATGTTTTTGCAAGTTTAAAACAGCAATTATATCGTCATTTCTCATAAATCGCCGTTTCGCACGAAAGAAACATGAATTTGTCAGTTTGAATAGTTCAAAACAGCGTTTTTCTATATTTTTGCAAGTTTAAAACAGCAATTTTATCGTCATTTCTCATAAATCGCCGTTTCACACGAAAGAAACATGAATTTGTCAGTTTGAATAGTTCAAAACAGCGTTTTTCTATGTTTTTGCAAGTTGAAAACAGCAATTTTATCGTCATTTCTCATAAATCGCCGTTTCGCATGAAAGAAACATGAATTTGTCAGTTTGAATAGTTCAAAACAGCGTTTTTCTATGTTTTTGCAAGTTTAAAACTGCAATTTTATCGTCATTTTTCATAAATCGCCGTTACGCACGAAAAAACATGAATTTATCAATTTGAATGGTTGAAAACAGCGTTTTTCTATGTTTTTGCAAGTTTAAAACAGCAATTTTATCGTCATTTCTCATAAATCGCCGTTTCGCACGAAAGAAACATGAATTTGTCAGTTTGAATAGTTCAAAACAGCGTTTTTCTATGTTTTTGCAAGTTTAAAACAGCAATTTTATCGTCATTTCTCATAAATCGCCGTTTCGCACGAAATAAACCTGAATTTATCAATTTGAATGGTTGAAAACAGCGTTTTTCTATGTTTTTGCAAGTTTAAAACAGCAATTTTATCGTCATTTCTCATAAATCGCCGTTTAGCACGGAAGAAACATGAATTTGTCAGTTTGAATATTTCAAAACATCGTTTTTCTATGTTTTTGCAAGTTTAAAACAGCAATTGTCAGTTTGAATAGTTGAAAACAGCGTTTTTCAATGTTTTTGCAAGTTTAAAACAGCAATTTAATCGTGATTTCACAAAAATCCACCGTTTCGAACGTAAGAAACATGAATTTATCAGTTTGAATAATTGAAAACAGCGTTTTTCTATGTTTTTGCAAGTTTAAAACAGCAATTTTATCGTCATTTCTCATAAATCGCCGTTTCGCACGAAAGAAACCTGAATTTATCAGTTTGAATAGTTAAAAACAGCGTTTTTCTATGTTGTTGCAAATTTAAAACAGCAATTTTATCGTCATTTCTCATAAATCGCCGTTTCGCATGAAAGAAACATGAATTTGTCAGTTTGAATAGTTCAAAACAGCGTTTTTCTATGTTTTTGCAAGTTTAAAACAGCAATTTTATCGTCATTTCATAAAACGCCGTTTCGCACGAAAGAAACATGAATTTATCAGTTTGAATAGTTGAAAACAGCGTTTTTCTATGTTTTTGCAAGTTTAAAACAGCAGTTTTATCGTGATTTCACAAAAATCCACCGTTTCGAACCAAAGAAATCTGAATTTAACAGTTTGAATAGTTAAAAACAGCGTTTTTCTATGTTTTTGCAAGTTTAAAACAGCAATTTTATCGTCATTTCTCATAAATCGCCGTTTCGCACGAAAGAAACATGAATTTATCAGTTTGAATAGTTGAAAACAGCGTTTTTCTATGTTTTTGCAAGTTTAAAACAGCAATTTTATCGTCATTTCTCATAAATCGCCGTTTCGCACGAAAGAAACATGAATTTGTCAGTTTGACTAGTTCAAAACAGCGTTTTTCTATGTTTTTGCAAGTTTAAAACAGCAATTTAATCGTGATTTCACAAAAATCCACCGTTTCGAACGTAAGAAACATGAATTTATCAGTTTGAAAAGTTGAAAACAGCGTTTTTCTATGTTTTTGCAAGTTTAAAACAGGAATTTTATCGTAATTTCTCATAAATCGCCGTTTCGCACGGAAGAAACATGAATTTGTCAGTTTGAATAGTTGAAAACATCGTTTTTCAATGTTTTTGCAAGTTTAAATCAGCCATTTTATCGTGATTTCACAAAAATCCACCGTTTCGAACGTAAGAAACATGAATTTATCAGTTTGAATAGTTCAAAACAGCGTTTTTCTATGTTTTTGCAAGTTTAAAACAGCAATTTTATCGTCATTTCTCATAAATCGCCGTTTCGCACGAAAGAAACATGAATTTGTCAGTTTGAATAGTTCAAAACAGCGTTTTTCTATGTTTTTGCAAGTTTAAAACAGCAAATTAATCGTCATTTCTCATAAATCGCCGTTTCACACGAAAGAAACATGAATTTGCCAGTTTGAATAGTTCAAAACAGCGTTTTTTTATGTTTTTGCAAGTTTAAAACAGCAATTTAATCGTAATTTCTCATAAATCGCCGTTTCGCATGGAAGAAACATGAATTTGTCAGTTTGAATAGTTGAAAACAGCGTTTTTCAATGTTTTTGCAAGTTTAAAACAGCAATTTTATCGTGATTTTCACAAAAATCCACCGTTTCGAACGTAAGAAACATGAATTTATCAGTTTGAATAGTTGAAAACAGCGTTTTTCTATGTTTTTGCATGTTTAAAACAGCAATTTTATAGTCATTTCTCATAAATCGCCGTTTCGCACGAAAGAAACATGAATTTGTCAGTTTGAATAGTTCAAAACAGCGTTTTTCTATGTTTTTGCAAGTTTAAAACAGCAATTTTATCGTCATTTCACAAAAATCCACCGTTTCGAACGGAAGAAACATGAATTTATCAGTTTGAATGGTTGAAAACAGCGTTTTTTCTATGTTTTTGCAAGTTTAAAACAGCAATTTTATCGTCATTTCTCATAAATCGCCGTTTCGCACGAAAGAAGAACAGGAATTTGTCAGTTTGAATAGTTCAAAACAGCGTTTTTCTATGTTTTTGCAAGTTTAAAACAGCAATTTTATCGTCATTTCTCATAAATCGCCGTTTCGCACGAAAGAACATGAATTTGTCAGTTTGAATAGTTCAAAACAGCGTTTTTCTATGTTTTGCAAGTTTAAAACAGCAATTTTATCGTCATTTCTCATAAAATCGCCGTTTCGCACGAAATAAACCTGAATTTATCAGTTTGAATAGTTAAAAACAGCGTTTTTTCTATGTTTTTGCAAGTTTGAAACAGCAATTTTATCGTCATTTCTCATAAATCGCCGTTTAGCACGGAAGAAACATGAATTTGTCAGTTTGAATATTTCAAACATCGTTTTTCTATGTTTTTGCAAGTTTAAAACAGCAATTGTCAGTTTGAATAGTTGAAAACAGCGTTTTTTCAATGTTTTTGCAAGTTTAAAACAGCAATTTAATCGTGATTTCACAAAAATCCACCGTTTCGAACGTAAGAAACATGAATTTATCAGTTTGAATAATTGAAAACAGCGTTTTTCTATGTTTTTGCAAGTTTAAAACAGCAATTTTATCGTCATTTCTCATAAATCGCCGTTTCGCACGAAAGAAACCTGAATTTATCAGTTTGAATAGTTAAAAACAGCGTTTTTCTATGTTGTTGCAAATTTAAAACAGCAATTTTATCGTCATTTCTCATAAATCGCCGTTTCGCATGAAAGAAACATGAATTTGTCAGTTTGAATAGTTCAAAACAGCGTTTTTCTATGTTTTTGCAAGTTTAAAACAGCAATTTTATCGTCATTTCTCATAAAACGCCGTTTCGCACGAAAGAAACATGAATTTATCAGTTTGAATAGTTGAAAACAGCGTTTTTTCTATGTTTTTGCAAGTTTAAAACAGCAGTTTTATCGTGATTTCACAAAAAATCCACCGTTTCGAACCAAAGAAATCTGAATTTATCAGTTTGAATAGTTAAAAACAGCGTTTTTCTATGTTTTTGCAAGTTTAAAACAGCAATTTTATCGTCATTTCTCATAAATCGCCGTTTCGCACGAAAGAAACATGAATTTATCAGTTTGAATAGTTGAAAACAGCGTTTTTCTATGTTTTTGCAAGTTTAAAACAGCAATTTTATCGTCATTTCTCATAAATCGCCGTTTTGCACGAAAGAAACATGAATTTGTCAGTTTGACTAGTTCAAAACAGCGTTTTTCTATGTTTTTGCAAGTTTAAAACAGCAATTTTAATCGTGATTTCACAAAAATCCACCGTTTCGAACGTAAGAAACATGAATTTATCAGTTTGAAAAGTTGAAAACAGCGTTTTTCTATGTTTTTGCAAGTTTAAAACAGGAATTTTATCGTAATTTCTCATAAATCGCCGTTTCGCACGGAAGAAACATGAATTTGTCAAGTTTGAATAGTTGAAAACATCGTTTTTCAATGTTTTTGCAAGTTTAAATCAGCATTTTATCGTGATTTCACAAAAATCCACCGTTTCGAACGTAAGAAACATGAATTTATCAGTTTGAATAGTTCAAAACAGCGTTTTTCTATGTTTTTGCAAGTTTAAAACAGCAATTTTATCGTCATTTCTCATAAATCGCCGTTTCGCATGAAAGAAACATGAATTTGTCAGTTTGAATAGTTCAAAACAGCGTTTTTCTATGTTTTGCAAGTTTAAAACAGCAAATTAATCGTCATTTCTCATAAATCGCCGTTTTACACGAAAGAAACATGAATTTGCCAGTTTGAATAGTTCAAAACAGCGTTTTTTTTATGTTTTTGCAAGTTTAAACAGCAATTTAATCGTAATTTCTCATAAATCGCCGTTTCGCACGGAAGAAACATGAATTTGTCAGTTTGAATAGTTTTAAACCGTGTTTTTCAATGTTTTGCAAGTTTAAAACAGCAATTTTATCGTCATTTCTCATAAATCGCCGTTTCGCAAGAAAGAAACATGAATTTATCAGTTTGAATAGTTAAAAAAGCGGTTTTTCTATGTTTTTGCAAGTTTAAAACAGCAATTTTATCGTCATTTCTCATAAATCGCCGTTTCGCAAGAAAGAAACATGAATTTATTCAGTTTGAATAGTTGAAAAAAGCGTTTTTTTCTATGTTTTTGCAAGTTAAAACAGCAATTTTATCGTCATTTCTCATAAATCGCCGTTTCGCACGAAAGAAACCTGAATTTATCAGTTTGAATAGTTAAAAAAGCGTTTTTCTATGTTTTTGCAAGTTTAAAACAGCAATTTTATCGTCATTTCTCATAATCGCCGTTTCGCAAGAAAGAAACATGAATTTATCAGTTTGAATAGTTGAAAAAAGCGTTTTTCTATGTTTTTGCAAGTTTAAAACAGCAATTTTATCGTCATTTCTCATAAATCGCCGTTTCGCACGAAGAAACCTGAATTTATCAGTTTGAATAGTTAAAAAAGCGTTTTTTCTATGTTTTTGCAAGTTTAAAACAGCAATTTTATCGTCATTTCTCATAAATCGCCGTTTCGCAAGAAAGAAACATGAATTTATCAGTTTGAATAGTTGAAAAAAGCGTTTTTCTATGTTTTTGCAAGTTTAAAACAGCAATTTTATCGTCATTTCTCATAAATCGCCGTTTCGCAAGAAAGAAACATGAATTTATCAGTTTTGAATAGTTGAAAAAAGCGTTTTTCTATGTTTTTGCAAGTTTAAAACAGCAATTTTATCGTCATTTCTCATAAATCGCCGTTTCGCAAGAAAGAAACATGAATTTATCAGTTTGAATAGTTGAAAAAAGCGTTTTTCTATGTTTTTGCAAGTTTAAAACAGCAATTTTATCGTCATTTCTCATAAATCGCCGTTTCGCACGAAAGAAACCTGAATTTATCAGTTTGAATAGTTAAAAAAGCGTTTTTCTATGTTTTTGCAAGTTTAAAACAGCAATTTTATCGTCATTTCTCATAAATCGCCGTTTCGCAAGAAAGAAACATGAATTTGTCAGTTTGACTAGTTCAAAACAGCGTTTTTCTATGTTTTTGCAAGTTAAAACAGCAATTTTATCGTCATTTCTCATAAATCGCCGTTTCGCACGAAAGAAACATGAATTTGGTTTGACTAGTTCAGTTTGACTAGTTCAAAACAGCGTTTTTTCTATGTTTTTGCAAGTTTAAAACAGCAATTTTATCGTCATTTCTCATAAATCGCCGTTTCGCACGAAAGAAACCTGAATTTATCAGTTTGAATAGTTAAAAAAGCGTTTTTTCTATGTTTTTGCAAGTTTAAAACAGCAATTTTATCGTCATTTCTCATAAATCGCCGTTTCGCAAGAAAGAAACATGAATTTTATCAGTTTTGAATAGTTGAAAAAGCGTTTTTCTATGTTTTTGCAAGTTTAAAACAGCAATTTTATCGTCTTTCTCATAAATCGCCGTTTCGCACGAAAGAAACCTGAATTTATCAGTTTGAATAGTTAAAAAAGCGTTTTTCTATGTTTTTGCAAGTTTAAAACAGCAATTTTATCGTCATTTCTCATAAATCGCCGTTTCGCACGAAAGAAACCTGAATTTATCAGTTTGAATAGTTAAAAAAGCGTTTTTCTATGTTTTTGCAAGTTTAAAACAGCAATTTTATCGTCATTTCTCATAAATCGCCGTTTCGCAAGAAAGAAACATTGAATTTGTCAGTTTGACTAGTTCAAAACAGCGTTTTTCTATGTTTTTGCAAATTTAAAACAGCAATTTTATCGTAATTTCTCATAAATCGCCGTTTCGCACGAAAGAAACATGAATTTGTCAGTTTGAATAGTTGAAAACAGCGTTTTTTCAATGTTTTTGCAAGTTTGAAACAGCAATTTTATCGTGATTTCACAAAAATCCACCGTATCGAACGTAGGAAACATGAATTTATCAGTTTGAATAGTTGAAAACAGCGTTTTTTTATGTTTTTGCAAGTTTAAAACAGCAATTTTATCGTCATTTCTCATAAATCGCCGTTTCGCACGGAAGAAACATGAATTTGTCAGTTTGAATAGTTTAAACCGTGTTTTTCAATGTTTTTGCAAGTTTAAAAACAGCAATTTTATCGTCATTTCTCATAAATCGCCGTTTCGCAAGAAAGAAACATGAATTTATCAGTTTGAATAGTTGAAAAAAGCGTTTTTCTATGTTTTTGCAAGTTTAAAAACAGCAATTTTATCGTCATTTCTCATAAATCGCCGTTTCGCACGAAAGAAACCTGAATTTATCAGTTTGAATAGTTAAAAAAGCGTTCTTTCTATGTTTTTGCAAGTTTAAAACAGCAATTTTATCGTCATTTCTCATAAATCGCCGTTTTACACGAAAGAAACATGAATTTTGCCAGTTTGAATAGTTTCAAAACAGCGTTTTTTTATGTTTTTGCAAGTTTAAAAACAGCAATTTAATCGTAATTTCTCATAAATCGCCGTTTCGCACGAAGAAACATGAATTTGTCAGTTTGAATAGTTTAAACCGTGTTTTTCAATGTTTTTGCAAGTTTAAAACAGCAATTTTATCGTCATTTCTCATAAATCGCCGTTTCGCAAGAAAGAAACATGAATTTATCAGTTTGAATAGTTGAAAAAAGCGTTTTTCTATGTTTTTGCAAGTTTAAAACAGCAATTTTATCGTCATTTCTCATAAATCGCCGTTTCGCACGAAAGAAACCTGAATTTATCAGTTTGAATAGTTAAAAAAGCGTTTTTCTATGTTTTTGCAAGTTTAAAACAGCAATTTTATCGTCATTTCTCATAAATCGCCGTTTCGCAAGAAAGAAACATGAATTTATCAGTTTGAATAGTTGAAAAAAGCGTTTTTCTATGTTTTTGCAAGTTTAAAACAGCAATTTTATCGTCATTTCTCATAAAATCGCCGTTTCGCACGAAAGAAACATGAATTTGTCAGTTTGAATAGTTTAAACCGTGTTTTTCAATGTTTTTGCAAGTTTAAAACAGCAATTTTATCGTCATTTCTCATAAATCGCCGTTTCGCAAGAAAGAAACATGAATTTATCAGTTTGAATAGTTAAAAAAGCGTTTTTCTATGTTTTTGCAAGTTTAAAACAGCAATTTTATCGTCATTTCTCATAAATCGCCGTTTCGCACGAAAGAAACATGAATTTATCAGTTTGAATAGTTGAAAAAAGCGTTTTTCTATGTTTTTGCAAGTTTAAAACAGCAATTTTATCGTCATTTCTCATAAATCGCCGTTTCGCACGGAAGAAACATGAATTTGTCAGTTTGAATAGTTGAAAACATCGTTTTTCAATGTTTTTGCAAGTTTAAAACAGCAATTTTATCGTCATTTCTCATAAATCGCCGTTTCGCAAGAAAGAAACATGAATTTATCAGTTTGAATAGTTGAAAAAAGCGTTTTTTTCTATGTTTTTGCAAGTTTAAAACAGCAATTTTATCGTCATTTCTCATAAATCGCCGTTTCGCACGAAAGAAACATGAATTTATCAGTTTGAATAGTTGAAAAAAGCGTTTTTCTATGTTTTTGCAAGTTTAAAACAGCAATTTTATCGTCATTTCTCATAAATCGCCGTTTCGCACGGAAGAAACATGAATTTGTCAGTTTGAATAGTTGAAAACATCGTTTTTCAATGTTTTTGCAAGTTTAAAACAGCAATTTTATCGTCATTTCTCATAAATCGCCGTTTCGCAAGAAAGAAACATGAATTTATCAGTTTGAATAGTTAAAAAAGCGTTTTTCTATGTTTTTGCAAGTTTAAAACAGCAATTTTATCGTCATTTCTCATAAATCGCCGTTTCGCACGGAAGAAACATGAATTTGTCAGTTTGAATAGTTGAAAACATCGTTTTTCAATGTTTTTGCAAGTTTAAAACAGCAATTTTATCGTCATTTCTCATAAATCGCCGTTTCGCAAGAAAGAAACATGAATTTATCAGTTTGAATAGTTGAAAAAAGCGTTTTTCTATGTTTTTGCAAGTTTAAAACAGCAATTTATATCGTCATTTCTCATAAATCGCCGTTTCGCACGAAAGAAACATGAATTTATCAGTTTGAATAGTTGAAAAAAGCGTTTTTCTATGTTTTTGCAAGTTTAAAACAGCAATTTTATCGTCATTTCTCATAAATCGCCGTTTCGCACGAAAGAAACATGAATTTGTCAGTTTGAATAGTTTAAACCGTGTTTTTCAATGTTTTTGCAAGTTTAAAACAGCAATTTATCGTCATTTCTCATAAATCGCCGTTTCGCAAGAAAGAAACATGAATTTATCAGTTTGAATAGTTAAAAAAGCGTTTTTTCTATGTTTTTGCAAGTTTAAAACAGCAATTTTATCGTCATTTCTCATAATCGCCGTTTTACACGAAAGAAACATGAATTTGCCAGTTTGAATAGTTCAAAAACAGCGTTTTTTTATGTTTTTGCAAGTTTAAAACAGCAATTTAATCGTAATTTCTCATAAATCGCCGTTTCGCACGGAAGAAACATGAATTTGTCAGTTTGAATAGTTTAAACCGTGTTTTTCAATGTTTTTGCAAGTTTAAAACAGCAATTTATCGTCATTTCTCATAAATCGCCGTTTCGCAAGAAAGAAACATGAATTTATCAGTTTGAATAGTTGAAAAAAGCGTTTTTCTATGTTTTTGCAAGTTTAAAACAGCAATTTTATCGTCATTTCTCATAAATCGCCGTTTCGCAAGAAAGAAACATGAATTTATCAGTTTGAATAGTTGAAAACAGCGTTTTTCTATGTTTTTTGCAAGTTTAAAACAGCAATTTTATCGTCATTTCTCATAAATCGCCGTTCGTTTCGCAAGAAAGAAACATGAATTTGTCAGTTTGACTAGTTCAAAACAGCGTTTTTCTATGTTTTTGCAAGTTTAAAACAGCAATTTTATCGTCATTTCTCATAAATCGCCGTTTCGCACGAAAGAAACATGAATTTGTCAGTTTGACTAGTTCAAAACAGCGTTTTTCTATGTTTTTGCAAGTTTAAAACAGCAATTTTATCGTCATTTCTCATAAATCGCCGTTTCGCACGAAAGAAACCTGAATTTATCAGTTTGAATAGTTAAAAAAGCGTTTTTCTATGTTTTTGCAAGTTTAAAACAGCAATTTTATCGTCATTTCTCATAAATCGCCGTTTCGCAAGAAAGAAACATGAATTTATCAGTTTGAATAGTTAAAAAAGCGTTTTTCTATGTTTTTGCAAGTTTAAAACAGCAATTTTATCGTCATTTCTCATAAATCGCCGTTTCGCAAGAAAGAAACATGAATTTGTCAGTTTGACTAGTTCAAAACAGCGTTTTTCTATGTTTTTGCAAGTTTAAAACAGCAATTTTATCGTCATTTCTCATAAATCGCCGTTTCGCACGAAAGAAACATGAATTTGTCAGTTTGACTAGTTCAAAACAGCGTTTTTCTATGTTTTTGCAAGTTTAAAATAGCAATTTAATCGTGATTTCACAAAAATCCACCGTTTCGAACGTAAGAAACATGAATTTATCAGTTTGAAAAGTTGAAAACAGCGTTTTTCTATGTTTTTGCAAGTTTAAAACAGGAATTTTATCGTAATTCTCATAAATCGCCGTTTCGCACGGAAGAAACATGAATTTGTCAGTTTGAATAGTTGAAAACATCGTTTTTCAATGTTTTTGCAAGTTTAAATCAGCCATTTTATCGTGATTTCACAAAAATCCACCGTTTCGAACGTAAGAAACATGAATTTATCAGTTTGAATAGTTCAAAACAGCGTTTTTCTATGTTTTTGCAAGTTTAAAACAGCAATTTTATCGTCATTTCTCATAAATCGCCGTTTCGCATGAAAGAAACATGAATTTGTCAGTTTGAATAGTTCAAAACAGCGTTTTTCTATGTTTTTGCAAGTTTAAAACAGCAAATTAATCGTCATTTCTCATAAATCGCCGTTTCACACACGAAAGAAACATGAATTTGCCAGTTTGAATAGTTCAAAACAGCGTTTTTTTATGTTTTTGCAAGTTTAAAACAGCAATTTAATAGTAATTTCTCATAAATCGCCGTTTCGCATGGAAGAAACATGAATTTGTCAGTTTGAATAGTTGAAAACAGCGTTTTTCAATGTTTTTTGCAAGTTTAAAACAGCAATTTTATCGTGATTTCACAAAAATCCACCGTTTCGAACGTAAGAAACATGAATTTATCAGTTTGAATAGTTGAAAACAGCGTTTTTCTATGTTTTTGCATGTTTAAAACAGCAATTTTATAGTCATTTCTCATAAATCGCCGTTTCGCACGAAAGAAACATGAATTTGTCAGTTTGAATAGTTCAAAACAGCGTTTTTCTATGTTTTTGCAAGTTTAAAACAGCAATTTTATCGTCATTTCACAAAAATCCACCGCTTCGAACGGAAGAAACATGAATTTATCAGTTTGAATAGTTGAAAACAGCGTTTTTCTATGTTTTTGCAAGTTTAAAACAGCAATTTTATTGTCATTTCTCATAAATCGCCCGTTTCGCACGAAAGAAACATGAATTTGTCAGTTTGAATAGTTCAAAACAGCGTTTTTCAATGTTTTTGCAAGTTTAAAACAGCAATTTTATCGTCATTTCTCATAAATCGCCGTTTCGCACGAAAGAAACATGAATTTATCAGTTTGAATAGTTGAAAACAGCGTTTTTCTATGTTTTTGCAAGTTTAAAACAGCAATTTTTTCGTCATTTCTCATAAATCGCCGTTTCGCACGAGAGAAAACATGAATTTGTCAGTTTGAATGGTTCAAAACAGCGTTTTTCTATGTTTTTGCAAGTTTAAAACAGCAATTTTATCGTCATTTCTCATAAATCGCCATTTCGCACGAAAGAAACATGAATTTGTCAGTTTGAATAGTTAAATACAGCGTTTTTCTATGTTTTTTGCAAGTGTGAAACAGCGATTTTATCGTCATTTCTCATAAATCGTCGTTTCGCACGAAAGAAACATGAATTTGTCAGTTTGAATAGTTCAAAACATCGTTTTTCTATGTTTTTGCAAGTTTAAAACAGCAATTTTATCGTCATTTCTCATAAATCGCCGTTTCGCACGAAAGAAACATGAATTTGCCAGTTTGAATAGTTCAAAACAGCGTTTTTCTATGTTTTTGCAAGTTTAAAACAGCAATTGTATCGTCATTTCTCATAAATCGCCGTTTTGCACGAAAGAAACATGAATTTATCAGTTTGAATAATTGAAAACAGCGTTTTTCTATGTTTTTGCAAGTTTAAAACAGCAGTTTTATCGTGATTTCACAAAAATCCACCGTTTTGAACGAAAGAAATCTGAATTTATCAGTTTCAATAGTTAAAAACAGCGTTTTTCTATGTCTTTGCAAGTTTAAAACAACAATTTTATCGTCATTTCTCATAAATCGCCGTTTCGCACGAAAGAAACATGAATTTATCAGTTTGAATAGTTGAAAACAGCGTTTTTCTATGTTTTTGCAGTTTTAAAACAGCAACTTTATGGTCATTTCTCATAAATCGCCGTTTCGCACGAAAGAAACATGAATTTGTCAATTTGACTAGTTCAAAACAGCGTTTTTCTATGTTTTTGCAAGTTTAAAACAGCAATTTAATCGTGATTTCACAAAAATCCACCGTTTCGAACTTAAGAAACATGAATTTATCAGTTTGAATAGTTGAAAACAGCGTTTTTCTATGTTTTTGCAAGTTTAAAACAGCAATTTTATCGTCATTTCTCATAAATCGCCGTTTCGCACGAAAGAAACCTGAATTTATCAGTTTGAATAGTTAAAAACAGCGTTTTTCTATGTTTTTGCAAGTTTAAAACAGCAATTTTATCGTCATTTCTCATAAATCGCCGTTTCGCACGAAAGAAACATGAATTTGTCAGTTTGAATAGTTCAAAACAGCGTTTTTCTATGTTTTTGCAAGTTTAAAACAGCAATTTTATCGTCATTTCTCATAAATCGCCGTTTCGCACGAAAGAAACCTGAATTTTGCAGTTTGAATAGTTAAAAAAGCGTTTTTCTATGTTTTTGCAAGTTTAAAACAGCAATTTTATCGTCATTTCTCATAAATCGCCGTTTCACACGAAAGAAACATGAATTTGTCAGTTTGAATAGTTCAAAACAGCGTTTTTCTATGTTTTTGCAAGTTTAAAACAGCAATTTTATCGTCATTTCTCATAATTCGCCGTTTCACACGAAAGAAACATGAATTTGTCAGTTTGAATAGTTCAAAACAGCGTTTTTCTATGTTTTTGCAAGTTTAAAACAGCAATTGTATCGTCATTTCTCATAAATCGCCGTTTCGCACGAAAGAAACATGAATTTGTCAGTTTGAATAGATCAAAACAGCGTTTTTCTATGTTTTTGCAAGTTTAAAACAGCAATTGTATCGTCATTTCTCATAAATCGCCGTTTCGCACGAAAGAAAACATGAATTTGTCAGTTTGAATAGTTCAAAACAGCGTTTTTCTATGTTTTTGCAAGTTTAAAACAGCAATTGTATCGTCATTTCTCATAAATCGCTGTTTCGCACGAAAGAAACATGAATTTGTCAGTTTGAATAGTTCAAAACAGCGTTTTTCTATGTTTTTGCAAGTTTAAAACAGCAATTGAATCGTCATTTCTCATAAATCGCCGTTTCTCACGAAAGAAACATGTATTTGTCAGTTTGAAAAGTTCAAAACAGCGTTTTTCTATGTTTTTGAAAGTTTAAAACAGCAGTTTTATCGTGATTTCACAAAAATCCTCCGTTTCGAACGAAAGAAATCTGAATTTATCAGTTTGAATAGTTAAAAACAGCGATTTTCTATGTTTTTGCAAGTTTAAAACAGCAATTTTATTGTCATTTCTCATAAATCGCCGTTTCGCACGAAAGAAACATGAATTTATCAGTTTGAATAGTTGAAAACAGCGTTTTTCTATGTTTTGGCCAGTTTAAAACAGCAATTTTATCGTCATTTTTCATAAATCGCCGTTTCGCACGAAAGAAACATGAATTTATCAGTTTGAATAGTTGAAAAAGCGTTTTTCTATGTTTTTGCAAGTTTAAAACAGCAATTTTTACGTCATTTCTCATAAATCGCCGTTTCGCACGAAAGAAACATGAATTTGTCAGTTTGAATAGTTCAAAACAGCGTTTTTCTATGTTTTCGCAGGTTTAAAACAGCAATTTTATCGTCATTTCTCATAAATCGCCGTTTCGCACGAAAGAAACATGAATTTATCAGTTTAAATAGTTGAAAACAGCGTTTTTCTATGTTTTTGCATGTTTAAAACAGCATTTTAAATACGTCAGTTTAGATTGTTGAAAACAGCGTATTTTGCTAGTTTAAAACAGCAGTTTTATCGTGATTTCACAAAAATCCACCGTTTCGAAGGAAAAAAACATGAATTTATCAGTTTGAATAGTTGAAAACAGCGTTTTTCTATGTTTTTGCAAGTTTAAAACAGCAATTTTATCGTCATTTCTCATAAATCGCCGTTTCGCACGAAAGAAACCTGAATTTATCAGTTTGAATAGTTAAAAACAGCGTTTTTCTATGTTTTTGCAAGTTTAAAACAGCAATTTTATCGTCATTTCTCATAAATCGCCGTTTCGCACGAAAGAAACATGAATTTGTCAGTTTGAATAGTTCAAAACAGCGTTTTTCTATGTTTTTGCAAGTTTAAAACAGCAATTTTATCGTCATTTCTCATAAATCGCCGTTTCGCACGAAAGAAACCTGAATTTTGCAGTTTGAATAGTTAAAAAAGCGTTTTTCTATGTTTTTGCAAGTTTAAAACAGCAATTTTATCGTCATTTCTCATAAATCGCCGTTTCACACGAAAGAAACATGAATTTGTCAGTTTGAATAGTTCAAAACAGCGTTTTTCTATGTTTTTGCAAGTTTAAAACAGCAATTTTATCGTCATTTCTCATAATTCGCCGTTCCACACGAAAGAAACATGAATTTGTCAGTTTGAATAAACTACTCAAAAGTGAATAGGGATATTGAAAAAAAAATTTACAAAATCTAAAAATACTATTTATTTCTTGATTATATAATTAAACCTGTAAAAATAAACAATTTTTCTAACAAAAACAAAAAATTCAAAACGTTAAATCCAATTTAAATGAAAATAAAGGAATTCAAGTTCTCACGCGCCAGCACTACCGTATCTTCATCACCGAATATCTTTTTTTTAATATCGGGTAGTATTACCCCGCGCATTTACAACAGCTTGACACCTCTCTGGCATGCTTAAAATGCACTTGTCAATGTGTTGTTGGGGTATCTCATCCCACAGTGTGGGCAATAGTTCCGCAAGCTGTCTTAGGGTTGTAGGGTGTGGAATATGTGTGTTAAGTTGCCTTTGAAGCATATCCCAAACATGTTCAATTGGGTTTAGGTCTGGTGACACTGGTGGAAGGGGAAGGTGATGGATTTGTAGTTGTTCGATGGCATCCAACAATATTTGCGCTCGGTGTGGACGAGCATTATCATCCAAAAATATAAAATTTTCAGGCCCAAAGAAATCTCGACTATGTGCTACGTACTCATAGACAATTTCGTCTCTATAACGTTGCCCAGTAACCCTACCATTGAATACGTGGAGGTCGGTACGCCAGCCTAGAGATATACCAGCCCACATCATTAAACCTCCTCCTCCAAATGGGACTACTGGCTGGACATACTGTGATAATGTCATGTTTCCTGCACTCCTGTACACTCTCTGACGTCGACTGTCATTATGGATGCAATATCTTGACTCATCCGTGAAAAGTACGCGTTCCCAAGAAATAGCTTCAGCGAGTCTTTCATTAGCCCAAAGTAATCTTTGTCGCCGGTGAGCAGGAGATCTCGCTGGTGATCGTAACGGTCGGTATGATGTTAAACCTACCTCAAACAACCGATTTCGGACGGATTAGTCACTTATTAAGACTCCTATGACGTTATATAGGTCTTGTTGCAGCTGTCGCGCAGTATCAAAAGGCTGTCTTTTCGCCTGTATCACGAGATGACGGTCTTGTCGTGGTGTTGTGACACGGCTGGATCCACTTCCAGGCCTTCTGGATGTTGTGCCTGTTTCTCTATGTCGACAAATTAACCGAGAAATAACACTTTGGGAAGTAATGAAGTACGCGGCTATGTCCGCTTGCCGATCACCTCGCTGATGCATATGCAACACCAAAGCACGGTTTTCTTGTGAAAGATGGTTCCTCTACATTTTTCTTTTACTTCTAAGAGCGAAATTTTTAAGCAACTCGTCGGCAATGCTTTTTTATAACTAATGTAAACTGGCAGCATGTTGATGATATTGAAATATTCGATTCTAAACTGTATATGCGAAATAAAAGTGGCAAATTTTGGTTTTAAAGACATTAATATTGAAGTATTAATTCATATATATAAATATATATGTAGTGTAATTTTAATAAAATTGTTTTTTTTTAATATCCCTATTCATTTTTGAGTAGTTTAGTTCAAAACAGCGTTTTTCTATGTTTTTGCAAGTTTAAAACAGCAATTGTATCGTCATTTCTCATAAATCGCCGTTTCGCACGAAAGAAACATGAATTTGTCAGTTTGAATAGTTCAAAACAGCGTTTTTCTATGTTTTTGCAAGTTTAAAACAGCAATTGTATCGTCATTTCTCATAAATCGCCGTTTCGCACGAAAGAAACATGAATTTGTCAGTTTGAATAGTTCAAAACAGCGTTTTTCTATGTTTTTGCAAGTTTAAAACAGCAATTGTATCGTCATTTCTCATAAATCGCTGTTTCGCACGAAAGAAACATGAATTTGTCAGTTTGAATAGTTCAAAACAGCGTTTTTCTATGTTTTTGCAAGTTTAAAACAGCAATTGAATCGTCATTTCTCATAAATCGCCGTTTCTCACGAAAGAAACATGTATTTGTCAGTTTGAAAAGTTCAAAACAGCGTTTTTCTATGTTTTTGAAAGTTTAAAACAGCAGTTTTATCGTGATTTCACAAAAATCCTCCGTTTCGAACGAAAGAAATCTGAATTTATCAGTTTGAATAGTTAAAAACAGCGATTTTCTATGTTTTTGCAAGTTTAAAACAGCAATTTTATTGTCATTTCTCATAAATCGCCGTTTCGCACGAAAGAAACATGAATTTATCAGTTTGAATAGTTGAAAACAGCGTTTTTCTATGTTTTGGCCAGTTTAAAACAGCAATTTTATCGTCATTTTTCATAAATCGCCGTTTCGCACGAAAGAAACATGAATTTATCAGTTTGAATAGTTCAAAACATGGTTTTCTATGTTTTTGCAAGTTTAAAACAGCAATTTTATCGTCATTTCTCATAAATCGCCGTTTCACACGAAAGAAACATGAATTTGTCAGTTTGAATAGTTCAAAACAGCGTTTTTCTATGTTTTTGCAAGTTTAAAACAGCAATTTTATAGTAATTTCTCATAAATCGTTGTTTCGCACGGAAGAAACATGAATTTGTCAGTTTGAATAGTTGAAAACATCATTTTTCAATATTTTTGCAAGTTTAAAACAGCAAATTTAACGTGATTTCACAAAAATCCACCGTTTCGAACGTAAGAAACATGAATTTATCAGTTTGAATAGTTGAAAACAGCGTTTTTCTATGTTTTTGCAAGTTTAAAACAGCAATTTTATCGTCATTTCTCATAAATCGCCGTTTCAAACAAAAGAAACATGAATTTGTCAGTTTGAATAGTTCAAAACAGCGTTTTTCTATGTTTTTGCAAGTTTAAAAACAGCAATTTTATCGTCATTTCTCATAAATCGACGTTTCACACGAAAGAAACATGAATTTGTCAGTTTGAATAGTTCAAAACAGCGTTTTTCTATGTTTTTGCAAGTTTAAAACATCATTTTTATCGTAATTTTTCATAAATCGCCTTTCGCACGGAAGAAACATGAATTTGTCAGTTTGAATAGTTGAAAACAGCGTTTTTCAATGTTTTTGCAAGTATAAAACAGCAATTTTATCGATTTCACAAAAATCCACCGTTTGGAACGTAAGAAACATGAATTTATCAGTTTGAATAGTTGAAAACAGCGTTTTTCTATGTTTTTGCAAGTTTAAAACAGCAATTTTATCGTCATTTCTCATAAATCGCCGTTTCGCACGAAAGAAACATGAATTTGTCAGTTTGAATAGTTCAAAACAGCGTTTTTGTATGTTTTTGCAAGTTTTAAGCAGCAATTTTATCGTAATTTCTAATAAATCGCCGTTTCGCACGGAAGAAACATGAATTTGTCAGTTTGAATAGTTGAAAACAGCGTTTTTCAATGTTTTTGCAAGTTTAAAACAGCAATTTTATCGTGATTACACAAAAATCCACCGTTTGGAACGTAAGAAACATGAATTTATCAGTTTGAATAGTTAAAAACAGCGTTTTTCTATGTTTTTGCAAGTTTAAAACAGCAATTTTATCGTCATTTCTCATAAATCGCCGTTTCGCACGAAAGAAACATGAATTTGTCAGTTTGAATAGTTCAAAACAGCGTTTTTCTATGTTTATGCAAGTTTAAAAAAGCCATTTTCTCGTCATTTCTCATAAATCGCCGTTTCACACGAAAGAAACATGAATTTGTCAGTTTGAATAGTTCAAAACAGCGTTTTTCTATGTTTTTGCAAGTTTAATACAGCAATTTTATCGTCATTTATCATAAATCGCCGTTTCGCTCGAAAGAAACATGAATTTGTCAGTTTGAATAGTTCAAAACATGGTGTTCTATGTTTTTGCAAGTTTAAAACAGCAATTTTATCGTCATTTCTCATAAATCGCCGTTTCACACGAAAGAAACATGAATTTGTCAGTTTGAATAGTTCAAAACAGCGTTTTTGTATGTTTTTGCAAGTTTAAAACAGCAATTTTATCGTAATTTCTCATAAATCGCCGTTTCGCACGGAAGAAACATGAATTTGTCAGTTTGAATAGTTGAAAACAGCGTTTTTCAATGTTTTTGCAAGTTTAAAACAGCAATTTTATCGTGATTTCTCATAAATCGCCGTTTCGCAGGAAAGAAACATGAATTTGTCAGTTTGAATAGTTCAAAACAGCGTTTTTCTATGTTTTTGCAAGTTTAAAAAAGCAATTTTATCGTCATTTCTCATAAATCGCCGTTTCACACGAAAGAAACATAAATTTGTCAGTTTGAATAGTTCAAAACAGCGTTTTTCTATGTATTTGCAAGATTAAAACAGCAATGTTATCGTCATTTCTCATAAATCGCCGTTTCACACGAAAGAAACATGAATTTGTCAGTTTGAATAGTTCAAAACAGCGTTTTTCTATGTTTTTGCAAGTTTAAAACAGCAATTTTATCGTCATTTCTCATAAATCGCCGTTTCACACGAAAGAAACATGAATTTGTCAGTTTGAATAGTTGAAAACAGCGTTTTTCTATGTTTTTGCATGTTTAAAACAGCATTTTAAATACGTCAGTTTAGATTGTTGAAAACAGCGTATTTTGCTAGTTTAAAACAGCAGTTTTATCGTGATTTCACAAAAATCCACCGTTTCGAAGGAAAAAAACATGAATTTATCAGTTTGAATAGTTGAAAACAGCGTTTTTCTATGTTTTTGCAAGTTTAAAACAGCAATTTTATCGTCATTTCTCATAAATCGCCGTTTCGCACGAAAGAAACCTGAATTTATCAGTTTGAATAGTTAAAAACAGCGTTTTTCTATGTTTTTGCAAGTTTAAAACAGCAATTTTATCGTCATTTCTCATAAATCGCCGTTTCGCACGAAAGAAACATGAATTTGTCAGTTTGAATAGTTCAAAACAGCGTTTTTCTATGTTTTTGCAAGTTTAAAACAGCAATTTTATCGTCATTTCTCATAAATCGCCGTTTCGCACAAAAGAAACCTGAATTTTGCAGTTTGAATAGTTAAAAAAGCGTTTTTCTATGTTTTTGCAAGTTTAAAACAGCAATTTTATCGTCATTTCTCATAAATCGCCGTTTCACACGAAAGAAACATGAATTTGTCAGTTTGAATAGTTCAAAACAGCGTTTTTCTATGTTTTTGCAAGTTTAAAACAGCAATTTTATCGTCATTTCTCATAATTCGCCGTTTCACACGAAAGAAACATGAATTTGTCAGTTTGAATAGTTCAAAACAGCGTTTTTCTATGTTTTTGCAAGTTTAAAACAGCAATTGTATCGTCATTTCTCATAAATCGCCGTTTCGCACGAAAGAAACATGAATTTGTCAGTTTGAATAGTTCAAAACAGCGTTTTTCTATGTTTTTGCAAGTTTAAAACAGCAATTGTATCGTCATTTCTCATAAATCGCCGTTTCGCACGAAAGAAACATGAATTTGTCAGTTTGAATAGTTCAAAACAGCGTTTTTCTATGTTTTTGCAAGTTTAAAACAGCAATTGTATCGTCATTTCTCATAAATCGCCGTTTCTCACGAAAGAAACATGTATTTGTCAGTTTGAAAAGTTCAAAACAGCGTTTTTCTATGTTTTTGAAAGTTTAAAACAGCAGTTTTATCGTGATTTCACAAAAATCCTCCGTTTCGAACGAAAGAAATCTGAATTTATCAGTTTGAATAGTTAAAAACAGCGATTTTCTATGTTTTTGCAAGTTTAAAACAGCAATTTTATTGTCATTTCTCATAAATCGCCGTTTCGCACGAAAGAAACATGAATTTATCAGTTTGAATAGTTGAAAACAGCGTTTTTCTATGTTTTGGCCAGTTTAAAACAGCAATTTTATCGTCATTTTTCATAAATCGCCGTTTCGCACGAAAGAAACATGAATTTATCAGTTTGAATAGTTCAAAACATGGTTTTCTATGTTTTTGCAAGTTTAAAACAGCAATTTTATCGTCATTTCTCATAAATCGCCGTTTCACACGAAAGAAACATGAATTTGTCAGTTTGAATAGTTCAAAACAGCGTTTTTCTATGTTTTTGCAAGTTTAAAACAGCAATTTTATAGTAATTTCTCATAAATCGTTGTTTCGCACGGAAGAAACATGAATTTGTCAGTTTGAATAGTTGAAAACATCATTTTTCAATATTTTTGCAAGTTTAAAACAGCAATTTTAACGTGATTTCACAAAAATCCACCGTTTCGAACGTAAGAAACATGAATTTATCAGTTTGAATAGTTGAAAACAGCGTTTTTCTATGTTTTTGCAAGTTTAAAACAGCAATTTTATCGTCATTTCTCATAAATCGCCGTTTCAAACAAAAGAAACATGAATTTGTCAGTTTGAATAGTTCAAAACAGCGTTTTTCTATGTTTTTGCAAGTTTAAAACAGCAATTTTATCGTCATTTCTCATAAATCGACGTTTCACACGAAAGAAACATGAATTTGTCAGTTTGAATAGTTCAAAACAGCGTTTTTCTATGTTTTTGCAAGTTTAAAACATCAATTTTATCGTAATTTTTCATAAATCGCCTTTCGCACGGAAGAAACATGAATTTGTCAGTTTGAATAGTTGAAAACAGCGTTTTTCAATGTTTTTGCAAGTATAAAACAGCAATTTTATCGATTTCACAAAAATCCACCGTTTGGAACGTAAGAAACATGAATTTATCAGTTTGAATAGTTGAAAACAGCGTTTTTCTATGTTTTTGCAAGTTTAAAACAGCAATTTTATCGTCATTTCTCATAAATCGCCGTTTCGCACGAAAGAAACATGAATTTGTCAGTTTGAATAGTTCAAAACAGCGTTTTTGTATGTTTTTGCAAGTTTTAAGCAGCAATTTTATCGTAATTTCTCATAAATCGCCGTTTCGCACGGAAGAAACATGAATTTGTCAGTTTGAATAGTTGAAAACAGCGTTTTTCAATGTTTTTGCAAGTTTAAAACAGCAATTTTATCGTGATTACACAAAAATCCACCGTTTGGAACGTAAGAAACATGAATTTATCAGTTTGAATAGTTAAAAACAGCGTTTTTCTATGTTTTTGCAAGTTTAAAACAGCAATTTTATCGTCATTTCTCATAAATCGCCGTTTCGCACGAAAGAAACATGAATTTGTCAGTTTGAATAGTTCAAAACAGCGTTTTTTTTATGTTTTTGCAAGTTTAAAACATCAATTTTATCGTAATTTTTCATAAATCGCCTTTCGCACGGAAGAAACATGAATTTGCCAGTTTGAATAGTTGAAAACAGCGTTTTTCAATGTTTTTGCAAGTATAAAACAGCAATTTTATCGATTTCACAAAAATCCACCGTTTGGAACGTAAGAAACATGAATTTATCAGTTTGAATAGTTGAAAACAGCGTTTTTCTATGTTTTTGCAAGTTTAAAACTGCAATTTTATCGTCATTTCTTATAAATCGCGGTTTCGCACGAAAGAAACATGAATTTGTCAGTTTGAATAGTTCAAAACAGCGTTTTTCTATGTTTTTGCAAGTTTAAAACAGCAATTTTATCGTCATTTCTCATAAATCGCCGTTTCACACGAAAGAAACATGAATTTGTCAGTTTGAATAGTTCAAAACAGCGTTTTTGTATGTTTTTGCAAGTTTAAAACAGCAATTTTATCGTAATTTCTCATAAATCGCCGTTTCGCACGGAAGAAACATGAATTTGTCAGTTTGAATAGTTGAAAACAGCGTTTTTCAATGTTTTTGCAAGTTTAAAACAGCAATTTTATCGTGATTACACAAAAATCCACCGTTTGGAACGTAAGAAACATGAATTTATCAGTTTGAATAGTTTAAAACAGCGTTTTTCTATGTTTTTGCAAGTTTAAAACAGCAATTTTATCGTCATTTCTCATAAATCGCCGTTTCGCACGAAAGAAACATGAATTTGTCAGTTTGAATAGTTCAAAACAGCGTTTTTCTATGTTTTTGCAAGTTTAATACAGCAATTTTATCGTCATTTATCATAAATCGCCGTTTCGCTCGAAAGAAACATGAATTTGTCAGTTTGAATAGTTCAAAACATGGTGTTCTATGTTTTTGCAAGTTTAAAACAGCAATTTTATCGTCATTTCTCATAAATCGCCGTTTCACACGAAAGAAACATGAATTTGTCAGTTTGAATAGTTCAAAACAGCGTTTTTGTATGTTTTTGCAAGTTTAAAACAGCAATTTTATCGTAATTTCTCATAAATCGCCGTTTCGCACGGAAGAAACATGAATTTGTCAGTTTGAATAGTTGAAAACAGCGTTTTTCAATGTTTTTGCAAGTTTAAAACAGCAATTTTATCGTGATTTCTCATAAATCGCCGTTTCGCAGGAAAGAAACATGAATTTGTCAGTTTGAATAGTTCAAAACAGCGTTTTTCTATGTTTTTGCAAGTTTAAAAAAGCAATTTTATCGTCATTTCTCATAAATCGCCGTTTCACACGAAAGAAACATAAATTTGTCAGTTTGAATAGTTCAAAACAGCGTTTTTCTATGTATTTGCAAGATTAAAACAGCAATGTTATCGTCATTTCTCATAAATCGCCGTTTCACACGAAAGAAACATGAATTTGTCAGTTTGAATAGTTCAAAACAGCGTTTTTCTATGTTTTTGCAAGTTTAAAACAGCAATTTTATCGTCATTTCTCATAAATCGCCGTTTCACACGAAAGAAACATGAATTTGTCAGTTTGAATAGTTCAAAACAGCGTTTTTCTATGTTTTTGCAAGTTTAAAACAGCAATTTTATCGTCATTTCTCATAAATCGACGTATCACACGAAAGAAACATGAATTTGTCAGTTTGAACAGTTCAAAACAGCGTTTTTCTATGTTTTTGCAAGTTTAAAACATCAATTTTATCGTAATTTTTCATAAATCGCATTTCGCACGGAAGAAACATGAATTTGTCAGTTTGAATAGTTGAAAACAGCGTTTTTCAATGTTTTTGCAAGTATAAAACAGCAATTTTATCGATTTCACAAAAATCCACCGTTTGGAACGTAAGAAACATGAATTTATCAGTTTGAATAGTTGAAAACAGCGTTTTTCTATGTTTTTGCAAGTTTAAAACAGCAATTTTATCGTCATTTCTTATAAATCGCCGTTTCGCACGAAAGAAACATGAATTTGTCAGTTTGAATAGTTCAAAACAGCGTTTTTCTATGTTTTTGCAAGTTTAAAACAGCAATTTTATCGTCATTTCTCATAAATCGCCGTTTCACACGAAAGAAACATGAATTTGTCAGTTTGAATAGTTCAAAACAGCGTTTTTGTATGTTTTTGCAAGTTTAAAACAGCAATTTTATCGTAATTTCTCATAAATCGCCGTTTCGCACGTAAGAAACATGAATTTGTCAGTTTGAATAGTTGAAAACAGCGTTTTTCAATGTTTTTGCAAGTTTAAAACAGCAATTTTATCGTGATTACACAAAAATCCACCGTTTGGAACGTAAGAAACATGAATTTATCAGTTTGAATAGTTGAAAACAGCGTTTTTCTATGTTTTTGCAAGTTTAAAACAGCAATTTTATCGTCATTTCTCATAAATCGCCGTTTCGCACGAAAGAAACATGAATTTGTCAGTTTGAATAGTTCAAAACAGCGTTTTTCTATGTTTTTGCAAGTTTAAAAAAGCCATTTTCTCGTCATTTCTCATAAATCGCCGTTTCACACGAAAGAAACATGAATTTGTCAGTTTGAATAGTTCAAAACAGCGTTTTTCTATGTTTTTGCAAGTTTAATACAGCAATTTTATCGTCATTTATCATAAATCGCCGTTTCGCACGAAAGAAACATGAGTTTGTCAGTTTGAATAGTTCAAAACATGGTTTTCTATGTTTTTGCAAGTATAAAACAGCAATTTTATCGTCATTTCTCATAAATCGCCGTTTCACACGAAAGAAACATGAATTTGTCAGTTTGAATAGTTCAAAACTGCGTTTTTGTATGTTTTTGCAAGTTTAAAACAGCAATTTTATCGTAATTTCTCATAAATCGCCGTTTCGCACGGAAGAAACATGAATTTGTCAGTTTGAATAGTTGAAAACAGCGTTTTTAAATGTTTTTGCAAGTTTAAAACAGCAATTTTATCGTCATTTCTCATAAATCGGCGTTTCGCACGAAAGAAACATGAATTTGTCAGTTTGAATAGTTCAAAACAGCGTTTTTCTATGTTTTTGCAAGTTTAAAACAGCAATTTTATCGTCATTTCTCATAAATCGCCGTTTCACACGAAAGAAACATGAATTTGTCAGTTTGAACAGTTCAAAACAGCGTTTTTCTATGTTTTTGCAAGTTTAAAACTGCAATTTTATAGTAATTTCTCATAAATCGCCGTTTCGCACGAAAGAAACATGAATTTGTCAGTTTGAATAGTTCAAAACAGCGTTTTTCTATGTTTTTGCAAGTTTAAAACAGCAATTTTATCGTCATTTCTCATAAATCGGCGTTTCGCACGAAAGAAACATGAATTTGTCAGTTTGAATAGTTCAAAACATCGTTTTTCTATGTTTTTGCAAGTTGAAAACAGCAATTTTATCGTCATTTCTCATAAATCGCCGTTTCACACGAAAGAAACATGAATTTGTCAGTTAGAATAGTTCAAAACAGCGTTTTTCTATGTTTTTGCAAGTTTAAAACTGCAATTTTATAGTAATTTCTCATAAATCGCCGTTTCGCACGAAAGAAACATGAATTTGTCAGTTTGAATAGTTTAAAACAGCGTTTTTCTATGTTTTTGCAAGTTTAAAACAGCAATTTTATAGTAATTTCTCATAAATCGTTGTTTCGCACGGAAGAAACATGAATTTGTCAGTTTGAATAGTTGAAAACATCATTTTTAATATTTTTGCAAGTTTAAAACAGCAATTTTAACGTGATTTCACAAAAATCCACCGTTTCGAACGTAAGAAACATGAATTTATCAGTTTGAATAGTTGAAAACAGCGTTTTTCTATGTTTTTGCAAGTTTAAAACAGTAATTTTATCGTCATTTCTCATAAATCGCCGTTTCGCATGAAAGAAACATGAATTTGTCAGTTTGAATAGTTCAAAACAGCGTTTTTCTATGTTTTTGCAAGTTTAAAACAGCAATTTTATCGTCATTTCTCATAAATCGCCGTTTCACACAAAAGAAACATGAATTTGTCAGTTTGAATAGTTCAAAACAGCGTTTTTCTATGTTTTTGCAAGTTTAAAACAGCAATTTTATCGTCATTTCTCGACGTTTCACACGAAAGAAACATGAATTTGTCAGTTTGAATAGTTCAAAACAGCGTTTTTCTATGTTTTTGCAAGTTTAAAACATCAATTTTATCGTAATTTTTCATAAATCGCCTTTCGCACGGAAGAAACATGAATTTGTCAGTTTGAATAGTTGAAAACAGCGTTTTTCAATGTTTTTGCAAGTATAAAACAGCAATTTTATTGATTTCACAAAAATCCACCGTTTGGAACGTAAGAAACATGAATTTATCAGTTTGAATAGTTGAAAACAGCGTTTTTCTATGTTTTTGCAAGTTTAAAACAGCAATTTTATCGTCATTTCTCATAAATCGCCGTTTCGCACGAAAGAAACATGAATTTGTCAGTTTGAATAGTTCAAAACAGCGTTTTTGTATGTTTTTGCAAGTTTAAAACAGCAATTTTATCGTAATTTCTCATAAATCGCCGTTTCGCACGGAAGAAACATGAATTTGTCAGTTTGAATAGTTGAAAACAGCGTTTTTCAATGTTTTTGCAAGTTTAAAACAGCAATTTTATCGTGATTACACAAAAATCCACCGTTTGGAACGTAAGAAACATGAATTTATCAGTTTGAATAGTTGAAAACAGCGTTTTTCTATGTTTTTGCAAGTTTAAAACAGCAATTTTATCGTCATTTCTCATAAATCGCCGTTTCGCACGAAAGAAACATGAATTGGTCAGTTTAAATAGTTCAAAACAGCGTTTTTCTATGTTTTTGCAAGTTTAATACAGCAATTTTATCGTCATTTATCATAAATCGCCGTTTCGCACGAAAGAAACATGAATTTGTCAGTTTGAATAGTTCAAAACATGGTTTTCTATGTTTTTGCAAGTTTAAAACAGCAATTTTATCGTCATTTCTCATAAATCGCCGTTTCACACGAAAGAAACATGAATTTGTCAGTTTGAATAGTTCAAAACAGCGTTTTTCTATGTTTTTGCAAGTTTAAAACAGCAATTTTATAGTAATTTCTCATAAATCGTTGTTTCGCACGGAAGAAACATGAATTTGTCAGTTTGAATAGTTGAAAACATCATTTTTCAATATTTTTGCAAGTTTAAAACAGCAATTTTAACGTGATTTCACAAAAATCTACCGTTTCGAACGTAAGAAACATGAATTTATCAGTTTGAATAGTTGAAAACAGCGTTTTTCTATGTTTTTGCAAGTTTAAAACAGTAATTTTATCGTCATTTCTCAAAAATCGCCGTTTCGCATGAAAGAAACATGAATTTGTCAGTTTGAATAGTTCAAAACAGCGTTTTTCTATGTTTTTGCAAGTTTAAAACAGCAATTTTATCGTCATTTCTCATAAATCGCCGTTTCACACGAAAGAAACATGAATTTGTCAGTTTGAATAGTTCAAAACAGCGTTTTTCTATGTTTTTGCAAGTTTAAAACAGCAATTTTATCGTCATTTCTCATAAATCGACGTTTCACACGAAAGAAACATGAATTTGTCAGTTTGAATAGTTCAAACAGCGTTTTTCTATGTTTTTGCAAGTTTAAAACATCAATTTTATCGTAGTTTTTCATAAATCGCCTTTCGCACAGAAGAAACATGAATTTGTCAGTTTGAATAGTTGAAAACAGCGTTTTTTCAATGTTTTTGCAAGTATAAAACAGCAATTTTATCGATTTCACAAAAATCCACCGTTTGGAACGTAAGAAACATGAATTTATCAGTTTGAATAGTTGAAAACAGCGTTTTTCTATGTTTTTGCAAGTTTAAAACAGCAATTTTATCGTCATTTCTCATAAATCGCCGTTTCGCACGAAAGAAACATGAATTTGTCAGTTTGAATAGTTCAAAACAGCGTTTTTGTATGTTTTTGGCAAGTTTAAAACAGCAATTTTATCGTAATTTCTCATAAATCGCCGTTTCGCACGGAAGAAACATGAATTTGTCAGTTTGAATAGTTGAAAACAGCGTTTTTTCAATGTTTTTGCAAGTTTAAAACAGCAATTTTATCGTGATTACACAAAAATCCACCGTTTGGAACGTAAGAAACATGAATTTATCAGTTTGAATAGTTGAAAACAGCGTTTTTTCTATGTTTTTGCAAGTTTAAAAACAGCAATTTTATCGTCATTTCTCATAAATCGCCGTTTCGCACGAAAGAAACATGAATTGGTCAGTTTAAATAGTTCAAAACAGCGTTTTTCTATGTTTTTGCAAGTTTAATACAGCAATTTTATCGTCATTTATCATAAATCGCCGTTTCGCACGAAAGAAACATGAATTTGTCAGTTTGAATAGTTCAAAACATGGTTTCTATGTTTTTGCAAGTTTAAAACAGCATTTTATCGTCATTTCTCATAAATCGCCGTTTCACACGAAAGAAACATGAATTTGTCAGTTTGAATAGTTCAAAACAGCGTTTTTCTATGTGTTTTGCAAGTTTAAAACAGCAATTTTATAGTAATTTCTCATAAATCGTTGTTTCGCACGGAAGAAACATGAATTTGTCAGTTTGAATAGTTGAAAACATCATTTTTCAATATTTTTGCAAGTTTAAAACAGCAATTTTAACGTGATTTCACAAAAATCCACCGTTTCGAACGTAAGAAACATGAATTTATCAGTTTGAATAGTTGAAAACAGCGTTTTTCTATGTTTTTGCAAGTTTAAAACAGTAATTTTATCGTCATTTCTCAAAAATCGCCGTTTCGCATGAAAGAAACATGAATTTGTCAGTTTGAATAGTTCAAAACAGCGTTTTTCTATGTTTTTGCAAGTTTAAAACAGCAATTTTATCGTCATTTCTCATAAATCGCCGTTTCACACGAAAGAAACATGAATTTGTCAGTTTGAATAGTTCAAAACAGCGTTTTTCTATGGTTTTTGCAAGGTTTAAAACAGCAATTTTATCGTCATTTCTCATAAATCGACGTTTCACACGAAAGAAACATGAATTTGTCAGTTTGAATAGTTCAAAACAGCGTTTTTCTATGTTTTTGCAAGTTTAAAACATCAATTTTATCGTAGTTTTTCATAAATCGCCTTTCGCACAGAAGAAACATGAATTTGTCAGTTTGAATAGTTGAAAACAGCGTTTTTCAATGTTTTTGCAAGTATAAAACAGCAATTTTATCGATTTCACAAAAATCCACCGTTTGGAACGTAAGAAACATGAATTTATCAGTTTGAATAGTTGAAAACAGCGTTTTTCTATGTTTTTGCAAGTTTAAAACAGCAATTTTATCGTCATTTCTCAAAAATCGCCGTTTCGCACGAAAGAAACATGAATTTGTCAGTTTGAATAGTTCAAAACAGCGTTTTTTGTATGTTTTTGCAAGTTTAAAACAGCAATTTTATCGTAATTTTTCATAAATCGCCGTTTCGCACGGAAGAAACATGAATTTGTCAGTTTGAATAGTTGAAAACAGCGTTTTTCAATGTTTTTGCAAGTTTAAAACAGCAATTTTATCGTGATTACACAAAAATCCACCGTTTGGATCGTAAGAAACATGAATTATCAGTTGAATAGTTAAAAACAGCGTTTTTCTATGTTTTTGCAAGTTTAAAACAGCAATTTTATCGTCATTTCTCATAAATCGACGTTTCACACGAAAGAAACATGAATTTGTCAGTTTGAATAGTTCAAAACAGCGTTTTTCTATGTTTTTGCAAGTTTAAAACATCAATTTTATCGTAATTTTTCATAAATCGCCTTTCGCACATAAGAAACATGAATTTGTCAGTTTGAATAGTTGAAAACAGCGTTTTTCAATGTTTTTGCAAGATAAAACAGCAATTTTATCGATTTCACAAAAATCCACCGTTTGGAACGTAAGAAACATGAATTTATCAGTTTGAATAGTTGAAAACAGCGTTTTTCTATGTTTTTGCAAGTTTAAAACAGCAATTTTATCGTCATTTCTCAAAAATCGCCGTTTCGCACGAAAGAAACATGAATTTGTCAGTTTGAATAGTTCAAAACAGCGTTTTTGTATGTTTTTGCAAGTTTAAAACAGCAATTTTATCGTAATTTTTCATAAATCGCCGTTTCGCACGGAAGAAACATGAATTTGTCAGTTTGAATAGTTGAAAACAGCGTTTTTCAATGTTTTTGCAAGTTAAAACAGGCAATTTTATCGTGATTACACAAAAATCCACCGTTTGGAACGTAAGAAACATGAATTATCAGTTTGAATAGTTAAAAACAGCGTTTTTCTATGTTTTTGCAAGTTTAAAAAAGCAATTTCATCGTCATTTCTCATAAATCGCCGTTTCGCACGAAAGAAACATGAATTTGTCAGTTTGGATAGTTCAAAACTGCAGCGTTTTTTCTATGTTTTTGCAAGTTTAAAAAGCCATTTTCTCGTCATTTCTCATAAATCGCCGTTTCACACGAAAGAAACATGGAATTTGTCAGTTTGAATAGTTCAAAACAGCGTTTTTCTATGTTTTTGCAAGTTTAATACAGCAATTTTATCGTCATTTATCATAAATCGCCGTTTCGCACGAAAGAAACATAAATTTGTCAGTTTGAATAGTTCAAAACATGGTTTTCTATGTTTTTGCAAGTTTAAAACAGCAATTTTATCGTCATTTCTCATAAATCGCCGTTTCACACAAAAGAAACATGAATTTGTCAGTTTGAATAGTTCAAAACAGCGTTTTTTCTATGTTTTTGCAAGTTTAAAACAGCAATTTTATAGTAATTTCTCATAAATCGTGTTTCGCACGTAAGAAACATGAATTTGTCAGTTTGAATAGTTGAAAACATCATTTTTCAATATTTTTGCAAGTTTAAAACAGCAATTTTAACGTGATTTCAC
Organism: Poecilus cupreus; assembly: GCA_963942605.1. Taxonomy (NCBI): domain Eukaryota; kingdom Metazoa; phylum Arthropoda; class Insecta; order Coleoptera; family Carabidae; genus Poecilus; species Poecilus cupreus. The sequence goes on along the minus strand of CAWWDY010000780.1, from coordinate 576 downwards.
AAAAATCCACCGTTTCGAACGTAAGAAACATGAATTTATCAGTTTGAATAGTTGAAAACAGCGTTTTTCTATGTTTTGCAAGTTTAAAACAGTAATTTTATCGTCATTTCTCAAAAATCGCCGTTTCGCATGAAAGAAACATGAATTTGTCAGTTTGAATAGTTCAAAACAGCGTTTTTCTATGTTTTTGCAAGTTTAAAACAGCAATTTTATCGTCATTTCTCATAAATCGCCGTTTCACACGAAAGAAACATGAATTTGTCAGTTTGAATAGTTCAAAACAGCGTTTTTCTATGTTTTTGCAAGTTTAAAACAGCAATTTTATCGTCATTTCTCATAAATCGACGTTTCACACGAAAGAAACATGATTTGTCAGTTTGAATAGTTCAAAACAGCGTTTTTCTATGTTTTTGCAAGTTTAAAACATCAATTTTATCGTAATTTTTCATAAATCACCTTTCGCACGGAAGAAACATGAATTTGTCAGTTTGAATAGTTGAAAACAGCGTTTTCAATGTTTTTGCAAGTATAAAACAGCAATTTTATCGATTTTCACAAAAATCCACCGTTTGGAAC